>JAQQSK010001666.1:0-106796 GCA_028658325.1 Potorous gilbertii | reverse complement strand
CAAATGGGGAGAAAATTTTGGAATCCAAAATCTTGTGAAAATGAATGTAAAAAGTTAAATAAAAATTAAAAAAAAAATAATTAGTGTAGTGTCATTTTTGACAACCATTGCCCATTTTCCATTGTCAATTAACTTGTTTAAAAACTCACAATTTAATTGTTTTTCTGATTATTTTTTCTAGCTTTTTTTTTTGCTAATCTTGATATTTGCTCTTAAAAATCAATGACCTAATGGCATAAGAAAGTTATTTCAGGAATAAATCCCATATTAATAGCAAGTTTTTCCATCACTATATTTAAAATATAATCAATTTATTTTGGTAATGTTATTTGTTCCTTCAAGTGTCCCTTGAAATAATATTTTTGTTGCCTTTTAGGCATACGATAAAAATCAACTGCACCAACTCCTTTATTTGCATCTATAGGAAGGAATTACCAGTTATCCTTCCATTTTGCAGCAACTTTCTTCTTCCCCTGGTTATGTTTATGGCAAAAATGATGTTATTGATGCTGTTTAGCTCCTCCAGCAGTATGACCACTAGAGATGATCACTGGGCATGAGTATTGCATTTAGAGCACCAACAGTCAAGTTAAAGCTCATAGATAATCTAAAAACTATCTACATCCTCCACCCTCTCTCTCTACCCCTCTTTCTCCCACCAAAATAGAAGCAAAAGAGGGCTGCACAAGACTGAAGTCTATTCTGTACTCTTCTGTTTCTTACATTGCCAAGGCTAAATAATGCATCACCAAGTGGCCAGCCTACTGGTGATAAGCCTCTCCATATTTTGTTAGGCTGCTCCTCAGAAAGCCAACCTGATCTTCTTCCCAGACTCTACTCAAATCTTTTCCAGCACAGTTGAAACTTTCAGGGTTCACACTAAGGTGGCATAGCCTTTGAGAACCCAAGGCCAATTTCATACCACAATGACATATCAAAGTAGGATTTTTGTGCTGGGTGAAAAAAATTGTGGTATATTTGTGATACAATATTTCACTGCAAGAAACGACAAGTATGAAGAATTTAGAGAATCCTTGAAGACGTGGGAAAGACTTGTACGAGTTCATACAAATAACAGAACCAGGAGAATAATTCACAAGATAACCACAATTAATGTAAAGGGAAAAGACAGTGAAGAACTTGAAAATTCTAACCAATGCAGTGTTCAATTGTGACTTCAGAGAAGAAATGGTAAAGTAAATTTTCTACCTTTTGCTGGCAAAATATTGGTGCAGAAATAAACACGAATGGTTAGAGAAGGCTAATATAATTTGTCTTGCTTATATGCAATTATTTTTTCTATAAGTGAGGGTTCTAACGGGTTAGGGTAGTCACTGGAAAGTGACAGTGCTAAACAAAAAGAAAAAAATATTAAATAAAACATTCAAAAAAAGGAAAGACAAGAAAGATAGGATAATTGTTGCCAAGTGTGAGAGACTATAATAGAAGAAATATAGTTACTCGGCTCAGCCCTACAGGGCAAAACTAAGAGCAATGTACAAAAGAGGTGATTTAGGTCTGATGCAGAAACTTTCTATCCCAAAGGGAGATATAGGGACTTCTTCCATGAAGAACACATCGTGCGCACTAAAATGGGGATTCTTTTTCTAGTACTGTTTAAACCAGAGATTGTGATCCAGAGATGCAAAGGTTTGTAAAACTTCTGAGTGGGTGTGGCTGGAATCACATTAAAATACAATATGGTATAGATAATGTCAATTTGTGGTTTTCTAAGTGACAGAGATCAGTTTCTATTTTTTTTAAGTTTGACACCACTGATTAAATGATAGGGTTTCTGAGATCCCATGCAGTTCTGTGAAGTAGAAAGGAAGGAGAACTACTTTGGGTAGATGTTTTGTGTTTTGTTGATATAGTATAATGCTGATAATACGACTTCGAAGGTGGGAGTAAAATAAAGGTAAGGACTACATTTAGCTCCTGGGTCAGAGACTCTTGTTTGCAGAAAGAGAATGCACTAGGGTTCAGATGTCAGATATTGTAGCTACAAAGTACAGAAATGTGCCTCGGTAACTCCTTAAGTCTCTGAGGTTTTTTTTCTCTTCTGTGAATAGTAATGCTTTTTGAATCCCTCTTAGAATCCCACATTTCCATAAAACTCTGCTTAAGCAACACCTTATATTAAAGATTTTACTGAATCTCCCATATGCTAATAGACACCACCACCTCTGCCCCACACAAAAATGACTTTTTTGTCTTTTTTTCTTTTTCTTTTCTCTTTTTAAATTTTATTTTCTTTTACATTTTTTGGAAGGGGGGCATATCTGGCACTTGCTAAATGTGGTAGTATTTAATTACACTCTTCTGGTGAGTAGAATTATCATTCCCTCTTTCATTCCCCACTCTCCATGTGTGTGGGCGAGGTTACATGACCCCAGTCCCTCCCAGAGATTTCCAGCGCTGAGAGGTGGTTTTCTTACAAATCCCTATTTTCCATTATATTGATAATGGGAAGGAAAGTAGAAGGTTAGTCAGTGAATCACAGTCTCCCTCAAGTCAAACTGCTGACTCATTTTTTTTGTTGTTGTTGCCTAGAGAGATAACTTAGAATATATTTAGAAATCAATCATTCTCTTCCTACAGATCTGAGCCCCCAGCCATAAAAGAGCTTTGGAAAAGTATAATACAGTTGCAAAAATCTATTTCTCTTCCTCAGCAGAAACAGCTCCTTTATTAACTCCACTGCAATTGCACAATAAATACCTAGGTTATCAAAGCAAGGGTTAACCACATTTATCATATAAGCAGCTTAAAAGACAAGTTAGCAGAGAACAATAAACATTTTTCTTTTCTGTGAGAAACAGAGAGAAGTTCCAGGAAATAGGCACATGACTTCTTGAAGGAGGAGAGAAATAAGACAAATAGAAAGAAAATTCATCAGCCCTAGTCTTAGTAATTCTAACAGCTTCAGGAATGCAGCATCTGCCCATAGATTTTGACCACATAACCCCAGCATTAGTCTTGACATCCAGTCTTTAGCCATTCAGTTCAATCTAGTACAAAGTCAAGTGCAAGTCAAGTCCTCATTTCTCTGATGACATGGACTTCTTCGGCAACAAAGGGCAAACATACAAAACAAGTACTTATCACAACACCTAGAACATAGTAGGAACTTAATACATGCTGGCTGACCCATTGATAGTCACGGCAGCCGCTTTCTTTCCCAAGTCTGTGGCTCAACTCTGACCTCTGGTCACTGTCAACCTTGTTTCTATTCCCCTAGTTGTGCTAACTTTTTATTATCTTCATCTCTCTCCTTCTCCTCCAAAGTCCAGAGCCTGTCAGTCACATGGTCTGAGTAACTCTTCCACAATGCTAAAATGGGGAGATAGAAATACATATAAATACATCCACAAAAATGTATACAATACACACAAATATAGATGCATATGGTTTATATATATATATATACATATATATATATATATATATATATATATATGCACGCAAATACATATAAACACATGCATAGCTATCTAGATTCTCATGTGTGGACACATGCAAATACACATACATACACACAGAGATATAGATACACAAATATATGTCATATATAATAGATACATTCCATATAAATACACGTTATACATGTATATTTTGTCTCCTAAAACTCTTTGAAGACAGGAATTGCTTCATCCTTGCTAGTCCCTGTATCTAGCACATAATGAGATGTAACTAAATACTTGGTCTTTGATTAATTGAAGGATTTCAGTGTAATTTAGGTGTGATTCCTCGGGAATCAGGGGAATGGACTAAATGACCTTCCAAGGTTCCTCCCAGCCTCTTCTGAGTCAGCTCCTCAAGGAGACTTGCACATTATATTCAGCAGCTGCAAAAATCATTAGGATGGAGCTACAAGAGGTTAATACAAGTCAGAGCAAGGGCCCTTTAGAGTTTTCTGCTTTTAATTTTTCTTTAATGACTTGTTGGCCAGGGGATTCTCACACTGTCTTATTTAACAGCCTTTCCTGCACAATAAACTGTGCAAGGCACCCACCCTCCTACCCACAAACCGAACAATTAAGGGATCGTTTATCCTCCCCAGCCTGACAGAAACAGGAGACTGAGGAGGGCCAAGAGGAGTCTAGATTTATTAAAGTAATAAATAACCTGGAAGACCCCACCAAAGCCTCTGCCTCTGCTATCTTATTTACTTTCTTTGTACGGCTTTCTGAGATTGGGAGACGGCGGGATTTAATTGCTTGGAAAGGATGCTGTCTAAGAATGGAACAGAGCTCCCATCTTAGAAGCAATAAAATAAAGCAAGGGAGGCCAAGGAACTTAATAACCACTCTTGCTGCCAGCTCGACTGGGCGTCAGGAAGCCAGGGTTTATGCTATGCGTCTATGTGGTTAAATATCCACGAGTGGAACCCTATACAGACATTAAACAGGACCCAACACTGGTGGGATGGCCAGGCAGAGGCCACCTGGAGATAAACTTTGAACATCTTGCCAGTAATTTCATCTTTCCTTTTTAATAATAAGGTTTAGAGCTTTGAATACATCTGACATAAAAATCCCCAAATAATCATGATTCCTTGAATTTTTCATATGGGACTTTATACTTTTTTAAATGTTTTCATGCACAAAATATCTCTTGCCCTATGCAGGGTTTTTTTTTCTCCTTATTATATACAAAAAGATATTCCACACTTGCATTTGTCTTCTAGAGTTGGGTAAACACAAGCATTGTGTGTTCCTTTCCCTCTAGGCTCTCTGGTGCTTTTTTCAGCTTTTCTTGGCCTTCTTCCCCCATCGTACCTTTTTCAAAATCTTCCCTTCTCAGATACATGCCCCTGCCTCCCACCCACTCATTGTCCTCTAAGATTTACAATTGAGTTTCATTTGATTCGTTTTAATTATACCTGATTCTTTGTGACCCTGTGGGCACCAGTGCTGTCCAGGAGGTGTTCTTGGCAAAGATACTGAAGTGGTTTGCCATTTCTTTCTTCAGTCAATTAAGGTAAACAGATTTGAGGTGACTTGCCCAGGGTCACACAGCTAAAAATGTCAGAAGTCAAATCTGAATTCAGGTTTTCCTGATTCCAGACCTAACACTGTCCACTGAGCCTGCTTGGCACATAACAGGCACTTAACAACTAGATACCTCTTGTAGCTGAATGCTCTCCCTTAATTAGCAAGTTTTTTGTTTGTTGGTTTGTTTAAGACAAAGTATTAGGGTATGAACAGTAGTTTTCTGCACAGGTCATTTGCACATGGTACAGTAGCAACTCACCTATCCAGAATGTAACCAGGAACTAGAAAGGAAGCAAAGAAAGGTGTCACAGTAGAGGATTACACAGGATTTTACCGAGTGCTGCCTTCACAACACCCATTAACATAGGCAATACATATATCATTATTCCCATTTTGCAGATTGGGAAACTAAGGCTCACAGAAGAACTTGCCTACAGTTCTACAACTAATAAGCATCAATGACAGGACTGGAACCTGGACTCTGGTTCCAAGCCCAGGATTCTTGATACTATATGACTGCTACAATCCATGGACTAAAATTTAGGAGCTTAATTTATTGGTGCTTATTTCCCCTTATTTTATATAGAATTCTAACAAACTTGGTGATCTAATTCAAACGTCAGCAGATTAAAAGTAACAAGGTGAGGAGGGCAACCAGAGGCGGTAACCATGATAAGAAGAAGAAGAGAAGGAGAGAGGAAAACCATAAAAAGAAAGTATAAAAGCACCAGTTCAGAAGTAAAGCAGCCTGGATTCATTCAGCAAGAGAAACCTTTAGCATAACCGCCCCTAAAGACATCACTTGTGTTATAGCACAACATAATACTTGAAACTGGTGGCCCTGTCATATCAAAAACAAAAGGTTAAATTATGCTTAGTATCTATTTAAGAAAGCTAAGACATGGGTAATAGATATAAAAAAAAATTCTGAAAAGTTTTATTCTGTAAAAGAATAAACCCTTGGCTATCTGAAAAATGTAATTATCTGCATGACTCATTCCCCAGTGATTTCTGAAAGCCAAGATATTGCTGTATACATATTCGATGTTTTTTTCTTACCACCATGCAAAGCAAAAATTATCACAAACATTTCATCAATTACTTATGTGTGTTCTCTCATAAGCATAACAAACAGCTCAATAAACTCGAACTTTCATTCTTTTTCATTTTCGTGTTTATTCTGCCTTCCTCTTTTCAACAGTATGTTTTACATTTCTAGTTCTTTTCTCTTCAGCCATTAACAATATTGTATTGAACAATGTTTCATGCATGTTCTTTAAAATGCTTTAAAGTGCATTCTTGGACCATTATAGCATGGTATGGTGGATAGGACAGGCATTTTTGTTCCCATTTAACAGATGAAGAAATTGAGATCCAGATGGGTTAAGAAGCCTGCCCAACATGGCAGCTACTTGTTGACAGAGCCAACATTCAATATTAGAGAGGATTTTGCAAGGCAAGAACAAAAGCCCAATCCTGATTGGAAGAAGAGTCCAGCTAAGGCTCTTTCCAGAACATCACCCAGAAATTAAAAAAAAAAACAAACCTGTCAGTTGCTTTTAAGGTAGTTCTACCAGAACATTATAGTTACCCTAGAACAGAAAACAAAAAGAACCCTCCCTTCTGGGTTTTTTGTTTATTTCTTCATGTTTATGTTTAGCTCTAGTCACACCAATCCACCAACATGGATTGAGTGGTTTCTATGTCCAGAAATCTGGTGGAGTCATTGTGCCACAAATTTAAAGCTCACAAGTCTTCTAATCAAACCCCTTTTACAAATAAAGAGAGGCCCAGAGAAGTTCAAGGGTTTGCCAAAGTGGACGAAGTTAGTGACAGAACCAGGATTTAAATCTGGATACACTGTTAAAGGTCAGCTCTTCAGTAAAATCTCATTGGGCCTAAGTTTGTAGATCTCTCCCTTTTTAAGCTACCAGAGTACTTGCTATTTGAATCAGAATTTTCACTACTTGTACCACTTTTTGGGCAAGGCATAGTGGGTAGAGTTCTGTGTATGGAATTAGGAAGGGTGAGAGGTAGGGAGAAAGAGAGAGGGGAGGGAGGAAGGGAGAAAGGGAGGGAGGAAGGAAGGAAAGAAGGAAGGAAGGAAGGAAAAAGAAAGGGAAAGAAGAAGAGAAGGGAGGAAACAAATATTCATCGCTTATTATGTGCCAGATGCCATCCTAAGGGCATTGAAGCCACTATCTCATCTGATCCTCACAACCCTAAGGGGTAGCTACTGTTATTATCCCCATTTTACAGATGAGGAAACTGAGGCACGCAGACTTTCAATGACTCACCCATGGTCACACAGCTAGTAAATATGAGGCCAGATTCACACAGGTCTTCCTGACTTCAGACCCAGTTCTCTGTCCAATAGGAGATCACCCACGGATATTGACAAGCAGTATCACTCCAAAGTCCCAAGGAGAATAGCGGTCCCTAGAACACATGCTCTCTTTCCATTCTAGTCCCTGTAGCTACCATCCAGAGGAACAACCCCCATGAGGGGTTCTGGCATTGCTGCTAAAACCAAGGCCCCCACCTATAGGAAGATAAGCCCAAGAGCTCTCATGAAAGCAACACTTCCCAGGCTACTGACTCTGTAGTCAATATTCAGGGAAGTCACTCTTGCAGAGATGTAACCTGCAGCCCCTGCAGCTGTCAAAGACCCAACTTCCTCAGTAGCCACAGTTACTAAAAAACCAAAACAAAGTTCTAACCAAAGTCCCTGGCACCATCCAATGGTTTTATCAATTGAAATGACATTACAAAAAGATGCATTTTCATCTGTCTTGGTATTTCATCATGAGGATCACTAAGTTTTTCCGTTTTTTGACTTGAATCTGAAATGTCCTTTATGTAGTTTTCCCTTTTTTATTTACTGTCCTTGAAAACAGAAACTGCCTTAATTTTCTTTTTTTGTATCCAGCATTTAGCACTATGCTTTATATTTGATAAGCACTAAATTTCATTCACTCAGTCATGTCCCAAATTCATTCAACTCCCAGATATTCTGGGTAGGAACAGAGCTTTCCTACTTGTAGATAATGACAAGAATAAAGGTGTGTCTGTCTCTGCACAGGGCTGAGGTGGAATGAATGAGCAAGTGATGGTGGCTGAGGAGGCTGAGGTTTGGAGGTCAGGATGTTTGAGAGAATATCCACATATATATCAAAGAGTCTTCATATAAGGTTAGGTATTGAGGCAGAAAGGAAGATGATGAACCATGTTCCAAACCCTTGCAACAGAATGGGAATGAACTCAAGGCCAATAGATAACTGTTGCCAGAGTCTGGATTAGGTGATATATTTCTTTAGAGTGATCCTCAAAGGAAGAAAGATTGTCATTGCTATTAAAAAAGGTACCTTCTTCTAATCTTCTATAAATTTGTTTTGAATATATTTTTTTATTTAGGTTGTATATCCATTTGAAGCTTATGTAGTCTTATATTTATATTGTATATACTTTTGAAGTTTGTTGTGAAGTACTAGACTAAACCGAATTTTTGCCAAGTTGCTTTCCAGTTTTTCTAGTAGTTTACAGATGATTTTAAAAACATTGATTGTAGTACTTTATAGATATCCCTATTAAATATTTTTAGATTTTTTTTTTATTCTTTCAGCTTGTATACATATTTTTGGATTTCAGTTCTGTCACCCCGTGCATTTTTAACTGGAAATGTTTATTTTTTAAATTTTATTTTATTTTTTAAAAAATGAATAGAGCTTCCCTTTGCCTAACTCATAACCAACAACTGATCATAAGGCCAATCTTGCTCTGAATCAAAAAGTTTACAGCATTGTAGAATTGAGAGGGACCCTAGAACTCATTTAATCCAACCCTCATTTTATAAATGACGAAACTGAAGAAGCAATTTAAAGATCATATAGATATTAATATATTTACTATTCTGCCCTACGAGTCTCTGGACAAGACATTTAAGTCTTGTGAGCCTCAGTTTCCTCATCTCCAATGGGGATTAATAGGGTGATTAGGAGAACTGAATGATCTAAATGAACTATGTAAATACTTTGTCAACCTTACAACCCTTTAGTAGCAGCTGCCACTCCAAGGCCAAGAGCAAATTTTAGATTTCCTAAACCCCAGTCTAACAGTCTTATTAATATGGAGACCACGTGGTTGACTGGGGCAACACTGGAAAATAGTGAAAGAAGGCAAACCTATTTTCATGAGTATACGAACTTAAAATCTGGTTTAAAAGGCAAACATGCCTTAACAGGAAGAACTCTCTATCGAATAAACTGCCAACAAGGAGTCAGCAAGAGGTCACCAGAGGCTAAAACTAACCAAACAACCAATAGCAGGTAGCTTATAAATTTAGGTGTTTTAAAGGGGAATACCCGGATCTGAGAAAATAGCTCTAGATATCTGTAAATATAAGGCAGAAGCCAGCCTTTTCTGAGGCTCTACTCTAAAAAACTAAGGAAGTCACTTTCTTCCTCTTAACTAGGTCCTATTCAGCTGTAAATCTATGATTTATGATTGAAATGTCAGAACCATTTTTGCATTCTTTGACTTCTGAGTACTATTCTTATCCACATCTCATCTAATTTGAATAGTCAATAAATAATAAATAAAATGTATAATCTGAATAATGTATAATTTGAAGGTGGGATTTAAAAAGGGTTGTTGCATATTTTTTTCCCATCAAATATGTATTTTTTTCTGTACTGGGATTAAATTTGTTTTCTTTGAGCCACATCTCCATTCTAAAGCAATGCAAAAAAAATTGACTCAGCTTACACAAAGATCATATTACAGACAACATTTCAGGGGTGCATCTGACCTATAAAATAAGGATTTGCCTGGAACATGAATCATACATCATTTGCAAAAACAAAGTCAAATCTCACCTCTAAGCTAAACCACGTACCAGAAAAGGGGCTTGTCTCATGGCTCTATATAAAATGAAATAAGTATAGGAGAAGCCAGGCAGGAGATAGTGAATAAACACATGGCTCAACATTTTCTAATCAAGATTGGATGACTGCCTGTCAAGGAAGTTGTAGAGAGGAGCCTGCTCAGATAGAGGATAGACTAAATGCCTCCTTGTATCCCTTCCAATGCTTAAGGCAAGGATTCATTAACAGAATTTAGAAGGGGTTTAAGGGAGGAGGCACTTCATTATTCTGTACTGAGATGCAATTTTCTCATCTGTTTGACACGGACCTGAAGCATTGAGTTTAAGAGATAGAAGCATTTATTAAGCACTTGCCATGCGCCAGGACCTCTGACAGGCCTGGGGATATAAAGAATAAAACAATATCTACTCTTAAGTCAGGAGGGACAATTTATATGTGTGTACATATAGATCTCTGTATATACACACACATTTGGTGGGGGGGGGAGCGAGAGAGTGAGTTGTGTGTGTGTGTGTGTGTGTGTGTGTGCACGCACGTAAAATAGACACAAGTTAACTTTGTAGAAAAGATATAAGCATGTGGGGAGATCATGAAAAGCTTTATAAAGAAGGTTACTCATAAACTGAAACTTGAAGGAAGTGAAAGATTCTAAAAAGAAAAGGCAAAGAAGAAGACGGCATAGGGAAAAAAAACAAGGAGAAAGCAAGGAGATGAGAGATAGAATGACCCATGTGGGAGACAGAGAGAATGCAACTTTAGCTGCATTATAATTTGAACAAAGGAAAATGAATAGATTTTTTTTCTCCATTAATTAACCAAAAAATTATTTACTTTATATTATTACATTGAAGGCATTGTGTTCTGTGTCATATACAATGATCCCATCTTTATTTTTAAATTAAATTTTATTTTCTCAATTTACAAAAATCAATACTTTTTCCCACCACTGTTCTACATTAGTGGAAAAAAAAATAAAACAAAACTTTTATAAAAAATAAGCACAGTGAAACAAAACAAATTCCCACATTATCCCTAAAATATCTATCTCATTCTGATTCTATCATCTTCATCAAAAAGTGAGTACCATGCATTATAATCTCTTTTCTGGAATTAAGGTTGGTCATTGCAGTGATCTGGAACTCCAAAGCTTTTTAAAGTTGGTTGTTTTTACAGTGCTGCTATTGTATAAATTGCTCTCCTGGTTCTCCTTTCTTTCCTCTTCATCATCTCACATAAGTCTTCTACAGCATCACTGAAACCATTCTTTTTATCATTTCTTATAACTCAATTATTCAGAAATTCTCCAATTGATATTCTTAATTTCCAGTATTTGCTACTATGGAAAAAAGCTGCTTTGAATATATTTGTACATATGGACCCTTATAGTTCCCCCACAATGCTGCCTTTTTAAAACATTTTTTTGGAATATAGGTCTAGTAGTTAGTAGTCGTATTGTTTGGTCAAAGGATATGCACAATTTGATAATTTGGGAGCACATGTTTCAAATGCTTTCGAGAATAACTGTTCCAATTCATAATTCCACCAGCAATTCATTAATGTATTTGTTTTTCTCAAACTTCTCTAGCATTTGCAATTTTCCTTATTGGAAATTATGCCAAGGAGTATGAGGAAAAATCTCAAAAATTGTTTAAATTTGAATTTCTTTAATCATTAGTGATTTGGAATTTTTATGTGACTATTGATAGGAGTTTTTTTTCTTCTGAAAACTGTTAGTATTATTTGATCATTTATCATTTGGTGAATGGCTGTAATTACAAATTTGAATGATTTTCTTATATATCTTGGAAATGAGATTTTTAACGGAGATATTTGCTGCAAAGATTTTCCTCCACTTACTACTTCTCTTCTGATTTTAGCTGCATTAAGTTTTCTGTACAAAAGTTGCTTTCTTTAAATTTTATGTAATCAGAATTTTCCGTTTTATCTTTTGCAATCATCTCTATCCCTTGTGTAGTCATAAAGCCTTCACCTAGCCAAAGGTCAGAAAGGTAATTTCTCCCTAGCTCCTTGAATTCATTTGTGATTGCCCTTATGTTAAATCATGTATCCATTTGGAGTTTACCTTGATATACGATGTAAGATGTTGGTCTATACCTAGTTTTTAGCCAAATTGACTTCCAATTTTCCTAACAGTTTTGGCAGAAAAGTGAGTCCTTATCCCAGTAGTGGAGGTTTCGGAGTTTATCGAAAATGAGGCTACTGGGTTCATTTGTTTCTGAAAGTTGTACACCCAGTCTGTGCCATTGTTCATTTCTCTTTCTTAATTGGGGCCAAATCATTTTGATGATTGCTTCTTTGTAGCATATTTTGAGATCTGGTACTGATAGACCTAATGGGTCCAGTTTATGAAGGATTTTTAAAAAGAGAAATTTATATTTGAACCTAGAGTTCATAGAGAACCACTGGAGGCCCTAGAAAGAAGGTATGGTAAGGCCTATGCTTTAGGAAAATAATTGTCACAGCTGTATGGAAAACATTTTAGTAGTGAAAGAAGTTAAACCTATTCTCATGAGTTTAAGAACTTAAAATCTGATTTAAAAGGCAAACATACCTTAGTAGGAAGAAATCTCTATCAAATAAACTTCCAACAAGATTTATTAAGGTATCATTGTAATAGTTCAGGTAAAGAAGCAATGAGGGCCTGAACTAGAGGAGAGAGTGAAGGGAATAAATACTATAAAAGCTGAAGTAAAAACTAGATCTGGCAACTGACTGGATATGCGGGGTGAGAGTGAGTTGAGAATGACCCCACATCTATGAACCTCTTTACTGAAGGTGCCCCGGATAGAAGTAGATAATTTTGGAAGATGTATGTGTTTGGGGGGGATGATGAGTTCCATTTTACACATACCAAAACATCTACTGGATATCTGCTTGAAAATGTCAAATAGGAATTTCATGATATGGAACTAGAGTTCACTAAAGACACTAGGTGTTCCCTTCTCTCTGGATCTCTTCCATTCATACTCCTTCTATCTACTTGCTCTCACTTAGATCGGGCTTCCTGCAGATGACACAATTCCTGACCATTAACTGTATTTCCTCAACCACCTTCAATCCACTGATTCCAGAGAGGGAGCCTAAATACTCCTTGTCATTGTTAGACTCTCCCTTTGCCACCATTCCTCAGCAGATTCTCCTCTTTTAAAGAGTATCAGGCTAGTTCTCAGTTTCCTTCACTGGCTCACCATCCACATCATGATGCTGGCATGAGCTCTAACTGTAGGTGTTCCCCACAGATCTATCCTGGTCCTCTTGCTTTTTTTTTCTATTTTGTCTCACTTCATGACCTTATCACTTCCCATGAGATTATCATCTCTATACAGATAATTCACAAGCCTATTTTTCAGCCCACCTCATCCACCATCACCACTTCAGATTAGTTACCCTAGAGATATCTCATGTCAGTCAGACAAGCATTAATTATCTACTGTGTACAAGGTATTGTGCTAATGAAATCCAAAACAGAACTCATTATCTTCCCCCATAAACCCTCCACTTTTCAAACTTCCTGATTGCTATTTGAAAGTGCCACCTCTCTTCCAGTCACCCAGATTCCTACCCTTAGCATCATTTTCCTCTTTCACTCTCCCTCACCCCACATTCAATTAGTTGCTAATTCTCACCACTTCTACCTCTACAACTTCTGTCACATCCACTCACACCCTTCCCTTCTCTCTATTCACACAGAAGCCACTCTACTTCATTCTCATCACCTCTCCCCTGAAATGTTGCAAAAGTATTTTAATTGGCCCTCATACCTCAAGTTTCTTCATCATTTCCATAACTGCCAAAGTCATTTTTTTTAAATGCAGATCTAACCATGCTTTTCACCTACTTAATTAATTACAGTGGCTCCCTATTGCCTCTAGGACAAAATACAAACTCCTATTTAGCTTTCAAAATTCTTCTCAACCTAGATCCAGCCTGCCTTTCTCACCTCATTAAACATTATTCTCCTTCCTCCATTTCAGTCGTGTTTTCAGTTCTTATAAGCCTAAACGCATTTCTGATAGTCGTTAGCTAATGAGCATTGCCACTTAAAGTGAAAATAAACAGAACTGGATAAAAAGCTACAGCTTGAACAAAACAAGCAGAGCCTTGCTTTGGAACGTAAGGAAAGTCACTTCACTCCTCTCTGACTGCTTGCTCACTGGTAAAATGGGGATACTATTGTTTTGGCTATCTACTATCACAGAGGATGGTGTGAAAGTCAAATGAGATGAACAGTGTAAAAGTACTTTGGAAAGCATATTAAACTATACAAACACAGGATTTATTATGACTTTATCAAATAAGACAGACTATTAAAAGGGAATCAAGTAGACCAACCTTACTAATCCTAATAGAAAGCAATATTTCTTTTATGATTGATTCCATGTATTTTAATAAATCTGGCTGAGAGTTAATCATTTTCCATTCTTACAGAAATGCATTGCACGTTTAGCAATAAACACAGCTGGATATTTATGAAGTGCCAATGAACTTCAATTTGATCACCTTCATTAGATATGACTGATACAAGAAAATTAAGACAACATTTTTTCACAACATTATATGAGGACAGAAGCCTAGCAATCTTCAATGTGCCTTGGGAGGACTATGAGGTAGAGGTGGCTGTTACCAGTTCAGGGATGGAGGCTTGGCAAATGGGTCATGGGGTGCTGTCCCTGCTCAGGATTCTAAGGATACCCTCAGATACATCTCTTCAATTTTTCTAGTCTCCTCCTGCCCAAAACAAATCCCATAATATAGTTCAGAGAATTCTTTGCTTGCTCTCTTTTTATCTGTATTCCAGAGCATAATTCAGATTCCTGGGAAGGAAATATATCTTATATATAGACACTTGAAACTTAAAATGTTCCTTGTATAGGCTATTAATTATTTATTGCCTAGCTTCCTCTGAACATCATTTATATACCTAACAGCTTAAGTCTACACAACAAAGTGAGCCTTATCTCCGCTTTTGCCTGTGTTCTTGGATCTAACTTCTTATCTCCCTCCTCCTCTCATCTTCTTTCCCCATTTCTCCTCATCCAACACAGAGGTCCTATACATTTCAAAAAAAATAGACTACTACTGAGTTCAAGTGTAATTTATTTTACTTGCCTTATCTTTCAAGCAGTGGTGTGGCCAGGTGTTGTGATCACTGGTTTAAACATCAAGCAATCTGGCTTCTAGACCAAGTTCTACAGTATTACAAGTTGTGTGACTCTAGACAAGTCATTTATCCTTTTGGGGACTCATTTTCAGCAATTATAAAATGTAGAGATTGAGAATTTGCATTTAGCCAATTTACAAAGCACTTTCTTCACCCAGGCCCTATGAAATATGCAAAGCAAATACCTAGGAGTGGAAAAGATGTGGGTGTCAGCTCTGGAGCTAACTCACTAGCTATATTCCTAGCACTTAACACAGTGCCTGGCACATAGTCATTGTTCTGTCCTTTAGTTGTGTCACACTCTTTGTGACTCCGTGGACCATAGCATGCCAGTATTGTTCATGGGGTTTTCTTTCTTTCTTTCTTTTTTTTTAATATATATTCAACTGTCTGTAAATAAACATTTAAAAAACCAATAAAATAATTCCTCCACACACACATACACACCCTAAGAATCCCAGAGCCCAGAGCGTGGCAGGGGAGCTGTATGCCAGGGTTCTGGCTCTTGTTCTTCCTATACTAATGTCATAGGAGGGGAAGACAGGGACAGAGGGGGAGGTTGAGGGGCTTTCTGTATCCCTGAGAAGGCAGAGGTGCTGGCTGGTCTGCCCATGGGGTTTTCTTGGCAAAGATACTGGAGTAGTTTGCTATTTCCTTCTTCAGTGGATTAAGGCAAACAGAGGTTAAGTGACCTACCCAGAGTTATGCAGCTCCCAAGTGCCTGAGGCTGGATTTGAACTCAGGTCTTCTTGATTTCAGGCCTAACACTCTGTCCACTGAGTCACCTAGCGGCCTGCCTGGCACATAGCAGGCATTTAATAAATGTTTTTTGACTGGCTGAATAACCTTGGTAAGTCATGCTATATGTCTGGGTCTCAGTTTTCTATACTGCCAAATGAAGAAATTCTGCTAGGTGACATCCCCAAACCTTTCCTACCTCCCTCCTCTTCTCATCTTCTCTTCCCAGCTGCCCCCATCAACACACAGGCCCTGAGCACATCCAGAGTTTTAGAAAGGAAGCCTACTAGTGAGACTGAATATTGTCCTATTTTACTTTCCTTATCTATCAAGCAGTGGTGTGGCCTGGTGATGCTAGCTCAAGTTCTCTCTTTAACTACATTTTACATAAGCTGGCTTGCTCATGCTTAAATAGCTAGTAGTAGACTAGGAATGATGGCCACATCCTTAGTAGGATAAAAAGTAGGATACACATTTAGGGAATAATTATTATTCAAAGCTCTTTTGGCAAGTTTCACAGAAAACAGGTAACAAGTTTAGCCCATAATATGCTTAGTTTTCCAGGAGGCATAAGAACTCTGTTCATGAATGGTTTTTAGGACTGTGCCAGTCTAATGACTTATGCTGTCACTGCAAGTGACCTCCAAAGACTGATTTCCTCCAGATTTCCTCTCTCTCCCACTCAGCATGGTCAAAGCAAAAGGTCAACAGGCCTGAAACATAAATTAAATGATGCACTCACCAACCAGTTTGAGAAATAAAAGGAATTTAATTCAACCAATTAATGGAGTTCAAGTGGATGTTTTCAAAATAACTCTTTGTTGGTCTGAAATAAACCATCCTCAGCCTCACTTACTTATGTGTATGTTTATGTGTACACATGTAGGTAGATATGATTTGAGTTCTTCCTCCTCCAATGACCATACCAGGCACTCATACATGGGCTCGTGACTGGCTTCACAGGGAAGTTATGAAGACAAATGTGACAAAGGACATTAAGGGGCTTCAAAAATGTAAAAAGCCATACAAATGTAAAACACTATAATTCTTAGTCCTTTAAGTCCTGATAGATGCCTAATTCCTTAAAGGAGGATGAGATAGAAAGGTGAGAAGCATTTCCTGGACTGGTAAAGATATAGGATTAGATGATCTCTAAGGTCCCTGATATTCTGTGAGCATTGCCCACTGAGTTAAAGGGTAGGCTATTACCCACTTGATATACTTTTGAGGGGCTTTGGGAAGTCTTCCTGACACTACCTGTCAGTATTTGAAATTTCAGTATTAAATTTCATTGCTTTAGATCTTGAGATATAGAAGGGACATGAGAAGGGAGATGGAGTGTCACAGTATTCCTTTGGGACAGGGCCACAGGCTTTGCACCTGAGGTGACAGATACAAAAGGTAGGAAAAAAAGGAAGATGGAAAGGACAATCTCCTTCAGTGCTTTGTGCTGAACAAGAACATGGGCTACTGACATTCATACACACTTCCTGTGGGGTCAGAATGGAAAAGATTTCGCCAAACAAGTAGCAAGTGGTCAAGAAAGGGCTGTAAAGCCTGGTAGTGAATGAAAACTAGAGACCTTTTCATCTTCTTTTCAAATATTAATTTATTTTCCAAATGCAGCCTGGGACATTAAATCAGCTAAAAGCATCCATCTGATAAAAGCTATGCAAATATCTTTATAAATATACAGAAATCATCCATAACAGTGACAGGTCAGATAAAGGCTCAAAGTTCTAAGTTCCAAATACAAAATGCAAATCCAGAAATATTTCTTCCCTCCCCCTGGTATTCTCTTTTCCCCAGCTTTGCAGACAGTTACAAATTGCATATATTATTCATAGCCCCACCCTACACCCTTGCTCTAAACCACCTTCAAAGAGTAAAACAGACATAAAATTTAGAGGAGCCTCCAATATAGGGTTTCAGATTAAAAACACAAAATAGAAATTGCTGAGCTCAGTCCAGATGCAAATTGGGACACTGCTCCTGTCTGGATGGTATTTAACACACACACACACACACACACACACACACACACACACACACACACACATTTACATACACACATCTACCAATGCTTGCTAAGATTCCAAGAACAATTTTTCCATGAACAATTCCAAGTCTTTCAAAGCCCAGGATCTCTGTGACTCTCTCACCTCAGCTTCATCATCAAGCCTTGGTATTTACCTATAAAATGTTGAAATCTGGATAACAAGGAGTCTCTGGGAGGTCTTGTTTGTTAAGAAGACAGACTGGCTACAAAGTAAGAAAATCAAAAGAATGGATCTGACCCCTGGTTTCAAGTCAATCATGTGGTCAGAGTTCCCTGAAAATGGCATGTGGTTCAACTTAGACTTTCTGAAATGAGAGCTCCTATGGTATCTGTCTTAGTCTTAAATTTTTTTTTCTTTATGTGAACTTTGACTGATAGATCCTTTCTACTTCTGTATCTCTGTAACTTTACAATGCAAAGAAAAAAATTGAGATCAAAAGAAATTTAACAAGGTTCAAAAGAACCATGATCAGCCTTTCATATGGCTGAGGAAGGATGCTACTCCTGCTGTAGCTGCCAAGGATGTCAGTAGAATAAATGTGGCTGCATTAAAAACTGTTCCCATAGGGATATTTTGAAAAAAGGGGAAGGTAACCCAATAGTCTCTAGTAAATATAGAGTGAGATGTTCAAGTCTGTAGAGCCACATGGAGCAAATTGGGAACAGAGGCATCCAATGGTGGTAATGCGTGCAAGTACTCACAACGAGAAAAATACCAGCAGTTGAGCGTCGTGCAAGAGTGATTATGGATAGTGATTGTTAATCGGTTGGTCAAGGGGAATTAGTAAAAAGACTATCTAAGGTATAGTGGAGGAGTCTGTCAGGAAATATGGACCCTACTGCTTCGTCTTCTGCTAATTACTTAAGTGTTTGGGGCAAGTCACTTGCCTGAGACTCAGTTTCATCATCCATAAAGTGAATATGAATATACCCTACCTACTTCATAAGGTTGTATGAGCCTCAAGTGAGACTGACGGTGCCTAACACCACACCTCCATGTAGCCCCCTTTCTAAATTTGATAATCTAATCTCAAAATAACAAGAAAGAAGTTAAGGAGGTGAACAGAATTCTGGAAAAGGTAGATATGATAACCTCTGGAGAAAACTGAATGGGCATAAGAAGGAATATGCCTTTTCTCAGTGATACATGGCACATACACAAAAACTGATCATGTACGACGGCATAAAAACCTCACAATCCAGTGCAGAAAGGCAGAAATAGTTAATGTATCCTTTTCAGATAATGATACAACAAAAATTATATGTAATAAAGGGTCATGAAAAGATAGACCAAAAATTAATTGGAAACTAAATAATCTAATCCTAAAGAATGAGTGAGTCAAACAAAAATCATAGAAACAATCAATGATTTCATCCAAGAAAATGACAATGAGACAACCTACCAAAACTTATGGGATGTAGCAAAAGCAGTTCTTAGTGAAAGTTTTATATCATCGAATACTTAAATGAATAAAATAAAGAGGAATTGGGCATGCAACAGAAAAACCTAGAAAAAGTACAAATTGAAAATCCCCAATAAAAACCAAATTAGAAATACTGAAAACCAAAGGAGAGATTAATAAAATTGAAACTAAATTGGACTAATTGATTAAATTGAACTATTGAACCAATAAAACTAAAAGCTGGTTTTATGAAAAAAAACAATAAAACTGATAAACAGTTGGTTAATTTGATTTAAAAAAAAAGAAAGAAGAAAACCAAACTACCAGTATCAAAAACGAAAAGGATGAATTCACCTTCAATGAAGAGGAACAAAAATTAGAAAATACTTTGCCCAACTGTATGCCCACAAATTTGACAATCTTAGTGAAATGGATGAATGTTTACAAAAATAGAAATTGCCCAGATTAACCGAAAAGGAAGTAAAATACTTAAATAACCCCTTCTCAGAAAAAGAAATTTAACTCAACAAACTCCCTAGGAAAGAATCTCCAGGGCCAGATGGATTTAGAAGCAAATTCTAAAAAACATTTAAAGAACAGTTAATTCTAATATTATAGGGACTATTTGGGAAAATTGCTGAAGGAGTCCTACCAAATTTTTTTTATGATACAAATATGGTTCTGATACCTAAAACAGGAAGAGCCAAAACAAAGAAAATTATAGAACAATTTCCCTAATAAATATAGATGCAAAAATTTTAAGGAGGATATTAGCAAAAAAAAGATTACAATAACTTATCGTGAGAATAATAAACTTTGATCAGGTAGGATTTATACCAGGAATGAAGGGCTGGTTCAATATTTGGAAAACTATATATCAGCATAATTGATCATATCAACAACAAAACTAACAGAAACCATAAGATTATCACAATAGATGCAGAAAAAAGCTTTTAACAAAATGCAACACCCATTCCAACAGAAAACACTGGAGAGCATAGGAATAAATGGAGGTTTCCTTAAAATAATACTATCTACCTAAAACCATTAGCAAGCATTATATGTAATGGGAATAAGCTAGAAGTATTTCCAATAAGATGGAGGAAGGGCAGAGCAAAACAAAGATGTCAATTATCACCACTGTTATTCAATATGGTACTAGAAATGTTAGTTTTAACAATATAAGAAGGAAAAGAAATTGAAGGAATTAGAATAGGCAAAGAAGAAACTAAGTGATGATATACTTAGAGAATCCTAGATAAAAAGCTATTTGAAATAATAAACAACTTTGGCAAAGTTGCAGTATACAAAATAAACCCAAATAAATCATCTACATTTCTCTATATATTACTAACAAAGCCCAATAGCAAGAGATAGAGAAATTCCATTTAAAGTTAGTATAAACACCATAAAATATTTGGGTATTTGCTTGCCAAAACAAACCCAGGGACTACTTGAACACAATTACAAAATACTTTTCACAAAAATAAAGTCATCTAAATAATTGAAAAAACATCAGTTGCTCATAGGTAGATCTAGCTAACATAATAAAAATAACAATTCTACCTTACTTATTCAGTGCCATACCAATGAAACTACCAAAATTTATTTTACAAAGGTAGAAAAAATAATATCACAATTCATCTGGAAGAACAAAATGTCCGGAATAATCAAGGGAATTAATAAAAAAGAAAACTCTAGGAAGGTGGTCTAGCAATATCTTATCTTAAATTGTATTGTAAAGCAGTAACCATCAAAACCACTTGGTACTAGCTAAGAAACAGAGGGGTAGATCAGTAGAAAATGTTAGGTACAAAAGACATAGTAGTCAATGATTATAGCAGTTTACTGTTTGATAAACCCAACAACCCCAGCTTCTGGGATTAGAACTTGTGGTTTGACAAATACTGCCGGGAAAACTGGAAAATAGTGTGTCAGAAACTGGACATAGACCAATGCCTGACAAAGTATACCAGAATAAAATCCACATGGGTACACGAAGTAGGTATATACTATAAATGAATTAAGGAAGAAAGGAAAAGTCCATTTGTCAAATTTATGGAGAATGAAGAAATTTATGACCAAACAAGAGATAGAGAACATTATGTGATGCAAAATGGATAATTTTGATTACATTAAATTGAAAAGGTTTTGCACAACCAAAAGCAATATAACCAAGATTAGGAAGGAAGCAGAAAACTGGCAAAGAATTTTTACATCTAGTGTCTGTGATAAAGGCCACATTTCTAAAATGTCATTTTGGGGAGGTAGGGGGAGAAAACTTATGGAAGCATTTGTAGAAAACAGAAAAAAATAAATTACAATACATTACAATAAATTACAAATAAAAAATAATGCTTATTGAGTGATTTGGATTCTGAGTATATTTTCCATTACAACATATTTCTTTGGCCAACAGATAGGAAACAGCAAACAATACAAGACAGTACATAGGCATATTTTGCCATCATTAACTGAGTTCCCCCCAAAATTGTAGGTGAACCATTATGTGAGGTACTGAGTCATTCCCACAGGAATAAGGCCAGAAATCTGAACAATAGAGACAGAATATGATGTTACAAAGTACTGTGTGACTTCATGTTAGGGTTTGGTTATAATATGTCATTTCAATGTGAATTTGGTCAAAGCACCTTTGTGTGGGGTACGCTTCCATTCTGCTATATGTTAGTTGTATAGCATAGCATTATGTGTAACTAGATCATACAGTAGGTAGAGCACTATGCCTGGAGTCAAAAAGAAATGAGTTCAAATCCTGCCTCAGACACTGACTAGTTGTGTGATCCTGGGCAAGCCTTTTAACCTGTTTGCCTCAGTTTTCTCATCTGTAAAATGAGCTGTAAAATGGCAGCATCTTTGCAGAAAAAACAACACTCAAAAGCCCAAAAGAAGTCATGGAAAATCAGATGACTAAAAACAGCTCAACAGCAATGACATATGAGTGCTACAGACATCCAGAGGAAATTAAAATCATGAAGATCAGAGTAGTCACAGACAGCTTCATGCTAAGTGTGTCCCTTGAATCCGACCTCTCTTCCTAATTGGCCTATTTCTATCCAATATCTCACCATTTTTTCAGTCATTTGGGTTTGCAACCTCAGAATCATCCTGGATTCATTTCTATCTGTCCATATATCTGAATAATGCCTAGCTCCCTAACGTTGTTCTCCCATTCATTTCCACTCTCACAGCTACCTGTCTAATTCTAGTCCTCATCACATCTGGCCTAGACTACTGCAACAGCCTCCTAGTTAGTATCCCTCCTTATAGCCTCTCTCCTTTCCACATAGACATTTTTCTATTGAAGGTCTGATGTCACTTCTGTGTTTAAGAAGTTCCAATGATTCCCTACTGCCTTGAAGATAAAATACAGACTCTACTGCTTTGTACTTAAAGACCTCTGCATGATGGTTCCAAACTATCTCTCCAGACTGGTTTCCCAGTGCTCCCCCTCAGTTTCTCTGTTTTCTACCCAAACTTGCACTTGTCATTCCCCATGTTCTATCTTCATTCTGTGTGCCTAGGTGTTGGCTATACCCCATGACTGGTATCCACACCCTCCTCACCTCTGCCTCTAAAAACCCTTCACTCCCTTCAAGGCTCAGCCCAAGTACCACTCCTACCTCAAGCCCTTCCTTGTCTCCCCAGTCAGTGGGGCTCACTTTACTTTTGAAATTACTTTGTATTGACATCTCTAAGTACATGCTATTTGACTCCAGTAGAACCCTGAGGGCATGGACTGGTCCGTTTTGATTTTTATATCCCCAACATCTGGCACATAGTTGGCATTAATAAATACTTTTTGAATTGAACTGAATCTTAAAAGATGGGAATGAATTGGATGAAGCAGAGAAGAGGGAAAGCCATTCCCAGAGAGGGAAAGTGTTACCAGTTATATGACTTGAAAAAACATACATTGAGATCTATGTATTTTGGTTACCAGGAAAATCACTTGCCTGTTCCAATGACAGGTGGGTCAATGTTTCACTAGAGGCCTTTATGGTTATTGATTAAGACACTAAAGTTTGGTTGAGTGTTGACTATCATAAAAAATCCTGGGAGAATAGCTGATAATTCAATTTCTTTTCAGATGTTCTCTCAAAAGTGTCATTTTAATTTGATTATGAAGTCCCCAGTCCTCTTGAAATATTAATTAACTGAGCCCTTTGGTCTTCTCTGAGCTGTCATTAGCCCCCGTGGTATCAGCACTCATGATAATTATTCTCTTTAGGTCCTTCTTGCATAACTGACCCCACAGCATCCTTTGCCTTTATTTCATTGCTATGAATGTTTATCTGGGCCTAATTGAATTAATATAGTCACTGCTCCTACCTTCTCCCTGGCAATGATTCTCTTTTTGCTTCCTCATGCTAATTAGTAGCCAGACACATGTGGGGTCCCCATGCAAATTGGACCCCTCTGCTGTTTCTGGCTCTTTGGCTCCAGGGACTTAATTAATACCTAGTACACCTGCCTGCTTAGTGGTTCTAACATCTGTGTAGCCCGAGGAACTTCTGTCACACTTTGGAGCTGCTAATGGCAGACTGTCTGCAGAGGCTGAAATGTAGGCTAGAGGCATCTTACTGAAGCCTTTGTCCATATTATTTCTTGACTCAAGAGCATGCCATGGTTCCTTATTTCCTACAGGAAATTATTTCACCATTAGATCCGAATTCCATTAGATAGATTCTTAAGGTCCCTCCATAATCCAGCATCTCTCCACTTATCTGGCCTTCTGTCTTCATCAACATGAAACCCAGGAATCAGTCCCAACTTTACTTATTACATGGCATAACCATTTCTACATTTCCTTGATTACTCACATTTTACAGATTGTTGAAAATCTCCAGAAATAATACAAGCAATTAGGAACAAAGTGTGTAAAAGACATAAGGATGTGGTCCTGTGGGCTTCTCCACAGTCAGTCTGAAGGAGGTTAGGACTTTAACAGACAAGGCATCAGTAAAGAGAACATTTCTAGAGGCCTTAGCTACCCAGTGGCTCCCATTAGTGTCCTCCACTCCAAATGTCCTTGAAACCCAGATTCTCCTATGTACTGAGTCTATTTGTGTCCCAAAGTTGTTTGTGTTCCCTGCCCATATTCCCGGCTTGCTTTGTGATGTCAGGCAAGTCACTTAACCACTCTGACCCTCTGATGAAAGGAAGATAACTATTCCTGATCTACGCATAAGGGACCACTCATGACATTCAGCTGGCACTTAGACTATACAACTCTGTATTGTTGTTCATCTTCTTATATATATCTATCCTGACTTCCAGGTAGTTTTTGTTTCGAGGAGGCCTCAATCTTTACATATTTGTTAATTTCCCTTGTGAGTGGCAAAAAGAAGGAATTTAATAAATTGTTTGGTGATGCTATTGATAATGACATGCCCAGGACTTTCAAATGTAGCTCTCAGAGGAGGTAGTTATACAGCTTAGTCACTTATCACAGAATAGCTTTTTCATACAATTGATTGTGCCAAAAGTTTGATGCCCAGTCATCAGAGAGAGGGAATACATAGATGACATACAGAATCCTCACCCATCTTCCCATGAGTCATAGTATAGGAAGAGACATAGGGACAAGGCCATGTCAGTTTCCGGGATCTATCAGTGGCAAATTTACCTCAGTATGATCCTCTCTCTACAAATAATCAAATTCTCCAAAAGTCTACATGTTGCAGGCAGCCTCCTTGATTGTCTGCTGGCAGCAGCCAGTATTCTTTCTTTTGCTTCCTCCATCCTTTCCACCCCACACCAATAAGGACAGGACAATGCGGTCTATGGACGACTGGAGCTTTCCTTTCCCAAATTGCTGAGTTAGCTTCACTTCATCATTTCCCAAAGCCAAATCTTTCCACTGCGGAAAGTAGTTTTGTACCTGGGTACTTTTGGTGAAGCTCACTGACTAAAAAAGAGGAATAGAAAAAAATATATATATATACACACACATATACATATATTAATGCATACATAAATACATATATTAATATATACATATACATTAATATATGTATTATATATACACACACATATATGTATGTATGTATGTATGTGTGTGTATAAATATCAAACTACTAGACCAAACTACTTTTCAATTGAACACCATCCCCACTGATGTTGGCAATCTGAAATTTTCCATACCTCATGATAAACTTGGACCAGAGAGACTAGCCAGGAGGCTATTACCATAATCTAGTAATCTGAGAAGTTGCAAAGACTGAGTTGGTGACTGAGTAAGTAAATTATATTGCTGAATGAATAAGCAAAAAGAAGGGGATAGATGAGGAAGGTGTTGTGGAGGTAGAATCAGTAAATGAATTGTTTAGGGGATGAGAAAGAGGAAACAGTCAAGGATAATTCTGAGGCTGTGAACTTGGGTGACTGAAAGATGAAAGTACCACTCTCAACAGCAATAGGGAAGTTTGAGGGAGGACTTGTTTTAGAGAAGAGGATAATGAGTTCAGCTTCAGAAACAAAGCAAAACCAGAAAAACAACTGCCAGGAATCCTGGCATTTAATGTCATTTTAAGCTTAGCAAAGCACTTTAAATATGTTATCTTATTTGATTCTCTCAGTAACTCTATGAGGTAAGTGTTTTGCTATTCAGCCATTTCAGCTGTGTCTGACTCTTCACAACCCCATTTGGAGTTTTCTTGGCAAAGATACTGGAGTGGTTTGCCATTTCCTTCTCCAGTTCTTTATAGATGAGGAGACTCAGGCAAACTGGATTAAGTGATTTGCCCAAAGTCACGCAGCTAGTAAGAATCTGAGTTGGATTTGAATTCAGGTCCTTCCTGACTCCAAGCCTAGTCACTCTATCCACTGCATTACCTAGCGGCCTCAAGGTAAGTAAGCGCTACAGAAATCATTATCCTCACTTTACAGATGAAGGAATTGAGGTGCTGAAAGATTAAGTAACTTGCCAATTGTCACATAACTAGTAGGTATTTGAGACAGGATCTGAACACAGGTGTTGAGTCTAGCACTCTATAATCTTATGTCATATTGCCTCTATAAACATGTATGAGAGACACAGTATGTGATCGTGGGCAAATCATTTGACTTCTCTGTATCTAAGTTTCCTCATCTGTAAAATGAAAGAATTGTATTTGATGGCCCCTAAATGTCCTTCTAGCTCTATTCTATGATGCTTTAATCCTGAGCACCTAACACAATGCCTCACAGACAGCAAGTACTTCAGATGTTTAAAGAGTTGTATGAATTAATTCAATCCAAGCAGGGAGATATCCAGAAGTACTTAGTGACACAAAACTGGATGATCAGGAGAGGGATTAATATTATATGTATAGATTCAATACACAGGAAAATACACAGGACTAAGTGTTAGGGAACACCATAATTAGAGATTGGGAAATGAAGGTTGACTCAACAAAGGAAATTAAGAAGCAATAACTAGAAAGGTAGGAGAGCCAAAAGGGAGTGGTATGAAAAAAGACAGAAGATCTTTTTATAAGATCTGAACTTCTCTGAAAGAAATTAAATTCTTATGGTCCAATAAAACTATAACTGGGTGTTTAGCTCCTTCCAAATGGTAGTATCAGGTTTTTAGGGTAGTCTGGATAGTGATATTTCTAGTTCATCATGAAATAATTTCTTTCTACTAAAGTAAATATCTTATAGTAATAAATGACTGAAAGCCATACATACTTCAAGTCTCTGACTTGTCCTCTTCTTCCAGCACATTCTGAACCACTAATAACCAGGTCTGAGATTCCACAAAGACATGGGAAAGCCAGTTTGGCTCCCATAACAAAGGTACATCCATGAAAGATATCTTTGATCCCAGAAATCTTCCTCTTTTCCATGACCTCCCGTTTGTATGTTACCTTCCTTAATAATAGCATAATATTCTAACATAACATTCTTATAGCCTTGAGAGCTCAGGAATGAACTGGTTATAAAGGGAGAAACTTAACTTTGTCTAGCTAATCCAATCCTGGATGGCCAATGTATGCATACAGTTCATTCCTAATCCTGCCAAACCCAGAATAGATTTCTAAGAAGTTTACCTTAGTCTGATGGAAGATATTTCTCAGGCTTATGGTTTAGACAAGAGTGATACAAATAGATAAGTAAATCTCAGACCTGCACAATAGGCTTCTGTTTACCCTGGCAGAAAAAAAATTAGAATGTCATCCAAATATGCCACAATGTATTGATTAAAGAGTTCTGCCAAAAATCTATTAATCAAATACCAGAACCCTGGTGGTACAGTACCCACTCTGACTTGACTAAAATCAATTCCATTCCCAGTAGTCCCATAATCTTAGCTGTCAGGTCCTCCAGTTTTGTCTTGGATAGAAATCCCATTCTATCTTAAGTTCAAGAATAATCACCTCAAAGGCTTCTTTTCCCCTAGCTTCCCTTCCACTTTCAGACAAATCTCTGTTTCCTGGCTAGATATTTACTCATTTTTCCTTCATCCCTAGTCAACTTGGTAGCCTGAAGCCATAGCAAGAAATCCCCCAAACGTAAGTTCTTCTTCACATTGTCTGTTAGTCAGAGGTACCCTAATGGAGGCAGAGATCCTGATGGCTATTGTGACCCTGCAACATGGGAACTCATAGCCCTTTTACTCATAGGTTTGAAAACTCTCCAAACCTCCCAAATGCCCTATTCCAATAATAATGATGGTATGTAGCACGTACATAGTACTTTAAAGTTTGTGAAGCATTTGAAAAAGATCTCATTTGATCTTCACAATTATTAGCCCAGTTTTACAGATGAAGACATTGAGGCAAATGTGGAATGAGTGGATTTGAACTCGTCTTTCTAACTTCAGGTACAATGCTCCATCATCTTTATCATGTTGTTTCAGACACCTAGATAACCTATAAGCTCTAGTATTTCATAGAAATCTACAGGAATTAATTGCATTTTAATTGTACTTTCAATTCTTTCCTAAGTATCATCACAAATTCTGCCTCTTCCCAACCCAAAATCATGCTGAACTAAAGAACTTCAGAGTTGTCAAGAACTTCAGTGGTCATTGTGTCCTACCAATACCTATAAAAATAATTCTCACTTCTTCATACTTCACCAGTAAGTCAACCAGACAATGCTTGAAGACCTCCAGCAACAGGAAACTCCCTCTCACAAAGCAGCTTGTTCCGCTTTTGGATAACTCTGATGGTAAGGAAGATTTTCTTAATGTAAAGCCTACATTTGCCTTTTTACACATTTCACCCATTGGGCTTAGATTTTTACCTAGGGACAAAACAGAACTAGTCCCGCGTTCACACAATAGACTTTCAAATAATTGAAGACAATTAGGATGCTGACTTCTCTCTTCTTCAGACCAAACGGCCAAATCCTTTGACAGTTCCTCATGTGGCAGGAACTCCGCATCATCCTGATTAATCTCCTTTGGACATTCTGATTATCACTGTCCTTCCTGAACTGTGGTGCCCAGGTTGATGTACATCATAATACAGATATGGTCTGACTAGGCACAGTGGGACCATCACTTTTTAAAAAAATTCCTGAAGTTTTGCCTGCCAGTATAGTCTAAGATCAGATTTACTTTATTGACCACCATATTGTGTTATAGTTATCAAGAATTTAAAGCATGTGGGAATAGGGATTAGATTTGTTTTTTCTGGTCTCTGAGGACAGAAAGAGAAGTAATGGGCAGAAGTTACCAACAGGTGAAATTAGGTTTGATGTCTAGATAAACTTCCTAACAATTGTATCTGTTCAAAAGTGGGTTTCTTCAAGAGGTAGCAGGTTCTCCATTTTAGAGGTCTTCAGGGTAAGGGTACATTGACCAGTTATTGGGTATGTTACAGTAGGGATTCTTTTGCTATGGGGACTGGAGTAGATGTCCATTGAGATCCCTTCCAACTCTCCAGTTCTGCGATTTTATGACCAGGTGTCTTTTAAAAGGTCCAGCTCTGGATCTCTGATTCTGTGGCCTCTTTTCCAATTACAAATTCTGCAATCCAAGTTTCCACAGTCGTGATGAATCTAATTATCTACTGCTAGCAGCCACCACTCTTCCTCTTCCCAAATGCTAATAGTGGTAATAGTGATCCAGCTGCTCCCAGCTCCCTTGTTCTCCTCAGTCACGATAGTGACAGTGAAAACAAAGAAAAAAAGAGCTATTCACATGCTTTGGAATAAAAGTGCTATGTGAATACACAGTATTCTAAGAGGGAATTGTGTCTATGCAAATGAGAAAGGAATTAAACCAAAATGTGTGCCTGATAATCTAGCATTTTGATTCCAACTGGGTCTTGCAGTTCCTCTGAAATCTTGGACAAATCACTTAGTCCTCTGCCTGAGGTATAAATGGAGATAATATTTACCTACCTCCCTGCTTTCAGGATTAATTACTGCATATATTTAACAAGGCAATATCTCCAATCAACTGTTTCCTGTAATCTAGCTGAATGCATAATTTTAATTCTCTGGTGTCCAGCTGCTCAGTATTCTCTTGTCTCAGAGTCTGTCCCAAGGAAATATTCAATAAAATTGTTTACAATTACATTCCTGGAAAGCTAATGAAGTTAACATTGGTTTCCTTACTGAATCAAAAGTTTTGTATACAATACATTCAAGTTGCCATAAGATTGAACAATAGGACTTTAGCCAGAAAGATCTCCATGGTGACTGAGAATGAGCTAACTGGGGAAGCTAGGTGATTATCTTTTGAGAATTATTTTCTACCAATTCATTGAGTTTTTCCACTGCTGAGCATTAAACATACTTAAATACCACCAGTTCTAGAAGTCAGTCTGTTTTTTAATGGATGTAATACAAGAATGAGAAGAGAAGCTGCTGACTCGGGGAAAGGGGTCATGAAAAAGGGAAACTTTGAATCTTTTTTAATATTTCATTTTCCCCCAATTACATGTTTAAAAAAACTTTAAACATTTTTTTAAAGTTTTGAATTCCAAATTCCATCCTACTCACCTCTTCCTATGTCTATCCCCTCTCTAAAATGTTAAGCAATCCAATATAGGTTATGCACATGTAACTGTGTAAAAATATGTTCCTATCAAGTCAAATAAAAGAAAAAGAATGAAAATGAAAAAGCATTTTTCATATTCAAACAATAATAGTTCTTTCTCTAGAGATGGATTTTATGCTTTATCATTAGTTCTTTAGGATTTTCTTAGATCATTGTATAGCTGAGAGTAGCTAAGTCATCCTTAGTTCTTCCCTGTACAATATTGCTGTTAGTGTGTACAAAGTTTTCCTGGTTCTGTTCATTCCACTTTGCATCAGTTCATGTAAATCTTTCCAGGTTTTTCTGAAATTATCTTGCTTGTCATTTCTTATAGAACAATAATATTCCATCACAATCATATACTACTACTTGTTTAGCCATTCCCCAATTTATGGGAATCCCTTCAATTTCTAATTCTTATCTACCGCAAAAAGCTGCTATTTTGCACAAATGGGTCCCTTCCCTTTTTTTGTTGTCCTTGGAACATAGACTTAACAGTAAACACAAGATTCTTGATGGAAGCATTGAGTGAAGCTTGCTAGTACAACAAAGATGGGATGTGGCTTGGTAAGCAGAAGGTTTTCACATTAAGGCTAATTGTCTCCCTTTCTTAGATGATCCTTAGCTGTGAATCCTATCTTTGGAAATGTAATCAGATTCAGATCTGTCATGGTTAAAAACCAGACATAATACAGGCCAAACTGTTTCACAAGGTTACTATAAATTTGAGTTTTATCTTTACCTTGAAGGCTGTCACAATACATAATTGATCCTTTCAAAGACTTGAGTTTACCTGGCCTTTAGGATGATGCAATTTTCTCTTGGAGACTATGCTTATTAGGGCAATGCTGTTCCATCACCTAAATGAACTTTCAGATTTAGACCTTGGCCAATCAAGAGTGAGGGGACAATATTTCTAATAGCCAAATAGAATATTTGAAGTTATAAGCACCATAATAATAGAGGATACATGATAAAAGTTGAGTACTTACATTGTAGACCTAGTTAGTTTATCAATCATATGTACTAAATATGACCAATGAATATATTAGGTGAATGAGAGTAGATACATGTAACAGTCCATGGGGTGGCACAATAACCCAAAGTCCTGGTCTCACACATAGGATAGGAGAGAAACCATCTGAGACAGGGAGACTGGACTCAGCTGCAAATAGACCTGGCTTAATCTACTACTGTCTCTGGTCAGAGGCTGGTGAGTTCATAATATGAATGCCAAGGAGGAAGGATGGCCACTCTAAATAGCCCGTGGGATGCAGCCTTTCACTTAGTAGGTGTCAGAAGAGCAAGATTCTTTCCCAGAAAGATTTATGAATGTCTCTATCATTCCCTGCCCTAAGCCCAGGACTAAAGAAATCTCACACTGTTGCTTGGATTTCTTAGCAATATTGTCTGCTTAGAATGAAGGTCAAAAATTGCATCCGGGCAGCCTGATTAGTTGTTTGAGATAGAAGTTCAAGTAGCTACCAGACTAAAATAATTTATTGGAGTCTAAATGCTTAAAGGAATTAATTTGCTTTCCAACTAACCTAATTCTTATTCCCCTTACAAGAATGCACAAACTATCTTTTATAACTCTTCAGATAATATTATATATATATACGTATATATATATATAAAATCTTCTGGTTTAAAATCCACATACATGTATATGTATACATATACATATTTGTGCATGCATATGTGTATGAGTTTACATGTGTAATGGGAAAAATCAACAGTCAATGAGTACCTTAAGTACCTTGCTTTGCATTACTTTGCTAACCATCTATCAGTTAAAATCATTTTAATAGGATAAGAAGTAACTGAGTGATTTACAGTAAGAGTCTAGTCTCGGGTGAAAATCTGTGTAACTGAAACTATGATGTAGTCCCAAGTGAATACCTATGTTTATTAATCTTAAGAGTGTAATATTTATATATCAATCTTTATATCAAAATGATGAAGAAACAAGGTTTCCCAGAAATGTAAAAAGGCTTATTGAAATACCATAAGTAATAGGCTAACTACATCATAAAAAAAGTAAAAGGTGTAATAAACTTCCCTGGACTTATGCTTGAGCCACAGATAGAATCATCTGAGCCATGAGCTCAACTGCCTGAGCAAAAGGGCTGATCATTTGTACCATGGGTTGACCAGCTTGAGTCATTCATGAATCAAGAAAATTATAAATACTTGCGAATTCTGCTACTCGTGGTCTCAAACCATATTGGGCAGATTTCAGGACCCCACCTTTGTTTCGCTTAATAAAGGTTGGCTTCTTTGCCCAGAAAGACCTCCCAGTATCTTTTTCTTTAAACATATTTAAGTATATACATATACCTACATAGGTATATGCTTGTATATGTGTGCATATAGGCAACATTCCTCATTTGAGGAAAAACACAATGTTTAAAGGGGGCCATCAGAATACCCCACTAACAGATTTCTGAGAAGAGTTTATAGACTTCATATTTCATGAGATAGTGGAGAGAATGCTGGACTTAGAGGGAAAAGTAGATAGATCACACTTTGATTACATGCTCATTATGGGACATTACCTGAATTGTAACCCTAAGTTGCCATTACAGTGAGGATCATCATCACCACAATAATAATAGTTCGCATTTATATTTACATTTTTAAAGTTTGTAAAGGACTTTTTATATATTATTTCATTGGATCTTTACAATAATCTTGAGAGGTAAGAACTAGTATTATCTCCATTTCCAGAAAATGAAGTTGAGGCACAGAAAGACTAAGTTATTTGTCCAGGGTAACACAGTTAATAAGTATCTGAGGCAAGATTCAGATTCAGAATTTCTGACTCCAAGTCCATTGTTCCACGCTCTGTGCCATTTAAGTAGCTTTGAGACCTTAGGTAAGTCATATTTCTTCTCTTGCCTCAGTTTAACCATTTTTCAAATGAGAAGTTGGGCCTGGATTTTCTTAGAATTCTTTTTCACTTTACATCTTTTGACTTCAAGATCTCATAGAATAGTTAATCCAGCTATAAGGGATGTGGTGATTAAAAAGGTTTCAGAGATATAGTTCTGAAGAATTTAATAATTTTATTAATAAGGCCATAATGTTTATTAATAAAGGAATGGTCATTTGGCATCTCTATTAGAGCAAAGATAACCATGGCTGTGGCTCAGGGCTCATATGTTCTTTTAGAAGTTAAGAGGCAATCAACTCTGCTTGGTTAACAATTGACGAAAGAAAATATGATAATGAGGGACTGAGAGTGACATCATGTCATCTTGAACAGAGACTATCTGTACTCAGACCACCCCAAGCCTTGGGCAATCTATTCAAAGAATTTATGCCAAACCCAAGTCTGAGCAGAACACAATGGCTACCCCACTTGGAGGGGGTCTGAACAAGAAAGTCAGTTCAATCTCCTAATCAGCAATGTCTTTCAAGAGACTGAAATTTTTAAAACCAGGACTTTAGAAAAGGGGGAGAACTCTGGATCTCTCCAAATCATTGATCATTAATAACCATTTCCCTCAAGGATTATGTGAAGGACTACCTAAACATAGGTTAGTTGAGAAGACTTTCTGATGAGTTCTTTCAAGTATCCATTTACATTCCACTAAAAGAATTACACATATAGCCATAACTATCATAGTGTGACTTCACTGGATCTTTACAACCATACTGGTAAGCTTGGGTTACTTTGTCTACAAACATGGTGGTACATGCCATGAACAAAGAGGAACTGTGATACACAAGTTTCTAAATGGACCAAAGATAACCAAGTCTGTTGTCCTGAAGTTATAACATTCTCTCATGTGCTTCCTCGCCTAGTTCCTCCTACATGTGTGCTATATGGGTACATTAGTAGAATCATATGGCCCAGATTTATTTGGGGAGTATAATAATTTTATTGTTTGTGCATATATGGGTACCTATAGCTTTATTATTACTTCTCTTTCATTTATAAGTAAATGGTTGTATTTAAGATCTAAAAGTGTTGTTGGGAGTTCCGAGCTGTATGATAGAAATGCACTGATGGGACCTCAAGAACTAAGATGGTGAGTAGGGGAGTATATTTCTCTTCAACAGAGTTGTCCTCTGTGAAAATTTTGGTGTGGTGGTATTTCTCTGGAAATCTAGACCTGCCAGAGTTACAGCAGATTGAAGTGAACAAGTCAACCCAGAGAATAACTAGGTGTTTACAGGCACAAAGGTGGGAGATAAGACATTATAAAGGAGAAACAGAAAGTAATTCATTTTGCCTGGAATGTGGACTGTATGAGTGCAAGAATGAAATCAGTATGAAAAGAAAAGTTGGAGGCAGGGAATGAAACACATTCATAAATCTTTCTGGCAAAGAATCTTGCTCTTCTGACACCTACTAAGTGAAAGACTCCATTACACGGGCTTTTTAGAGTTGCCATTCTTCCTTCTTGGCATTCATATTACAAATTTACCAACCTCTGACCAGAGACAGTGGTTGATTAAGCTGGATTCATTTGCAACTGAGTCCAGTCTCCCTATTTCAAATGGCTTCTCTTCTACCCCTTTGCCTGCTTTTAACTGACTTCCCAAAGTTTCTTAAGGACTGTAATCCAGGATTTAATGCTAGACAGAGAAATTCAAATACAAGATCATGCATTTGGAACTAGAGGAGAACTTAAAGGTCATAGGGTCCAGCCCACTCATTTTCCAGATGAGTAAACTGAGCCCTAAAGTTTTAAGTAGCATAGCTAGGATTCAAACCCAAATTCAATCACTCCAAATCCCAATGTTCTTTCCTCTGCACCGCACTTCTAGATCCTCATAGTAAAGGGAACCACTAAAGCGTCTCAAAAGTGAAGGTAACATGGTCAGGCTTGTGCCTTAGCAGGATTAGATTGTACTACATCTGGATGATGGTTTAGAGAATGGAACAAACCATTGGCAGAGGAAACAACAGGGAGGATATTATAATCATCTTGATAGGGCAAGATTAGAGCCCTAAGTGGGGTTCTAATTGAGAGGAGGGGATGGACACAGGGAATATTGTAGAAGAAGAACTTACAGGAATCAGCAACAATTTAAATGTACTATATAGGAGTAATGAAGAGAGAAGAGTTGGACTTGACTCCAAAGTTGTAAACCTTGGTGACTGCACAGATAGCAGTACCCCGAGTGACTTAATGGAATTCTGCACATACGTGCTCACGAAGGCTGCCTTATCCCTTATTTTGTCTATAGCCTCTTGTTTAAGGCCATACATAATCAAAAAATAGTATTCGTTAAGCCATTATCATGTGGCAAGCAAAGTGCTACATGCTAAAATTAAAGTGACAAAGAATGAAATAATCCCTACTCTCAAGCAGTTTATGCTTTCTTTAAAAAAAGTATTTTACTTGTTTTAATCAGACAAGATTCATTCTCACCCTCAAAGCAAAAATAATTGACCTAGAAAACAATCAAGGAAAAGTGGAAAAAAAAAAAAACAAACAACTTCAAACTGGGAGTACATACACACTTGCAAAACAAAAAAAAAATTCATTACAAACAAGTATAGTCAATTTCTACATTGGCCATATTAAAAAAAAAAAAGTCTCATTCCCTACTCTGATTTATTCACCACTCTAATGACAATAGAAAGTACTTGGCTTAAAAAGGCCAACGTCTCCAACTGTAGCTGGGGCTATCTCCAGTCATCTTGACCCAGATGGCTCCAGAGGAGAGAGTGAGGCTGGTGACTGTGCACAGCCCTGCCTCACTTAAATCCAGTTCACTTGCAAGTCATAATATCACCTTCCTGATGTCCTTAGTCCTCTTTGAGAAGTAAGGACAAACAATAACAACTGCCAATAGCATGTTTCATTATCGACCCTCTAGAATCATGGTTAGTCATTACACTGATGGGTTTAGCACAAGAGTTTTCCATTGCATTTATATGCCATATTTGCTCATCTATTCCCCAGCTTATGGGCAGACCCTCAGATTCCCATTCTTTGGCAACTCAAAAAGATCAGTAAGTGTTTTTTTTAATGTCTTTAGAAGTTGTTTTGCTCAGAGTTAATCCCTCCGTTCTTCTACACTCCTGTAATTCTTACTCCTCCCTCCTAGTCTTTCCTTCCTATTTTCCTTTTGGGTGAAATATATTTCTGTACCCAAATCTATGTGTGTTTAGTCTTCCTTGTTTTGATGAGTTCAGATGAGAGTGAGGTTCAAGACTTAACCATTCTCTTTATTCCTTCCTCTGTGTTTGTACAGATGACTACCTGTACACTACCATCATTCTGTGAAGTTGTTTTCCCTAATGCTCCTTTCCTCCCCCCACCCTGTAACACATTCCTCACAATGTATTTCTCTTCTCTCTTTCCATTGTTAAGATCATCAAAAAATAACAGAACCACTTCCAGGCCTTGTCTGATTGGATTTCCTCTATGAACCTTGATGATGTTAGGGTTCATAGGAAATACCTGGATCAACTACTGATATTTGAATGCAAGTAGTTTATCCTTAGACATGTAGGTGTGATAGTGGATAGAATTCGGCTCCTAAGTCAGGAAGACTCATCTTCTGGAGTTCAAATCTGGACTGAGACACTTACTAGCTGTATGACACTAGGCAACTTACTTAATGCAGTGAGTGGAGAAGGAAACGGAAAATCACTCCAGTATCTTTGCCAAGAAAACTCCAAATAGTATCACAAAGAGTCTGACATGACTCAAAAATGAATGAATTTATCCTTGAAAAGTTTATCCTTGTTTAATCCTTTCTTGTTGTTCATTCATGTTTGTCTCTTTTTTGTTGTTGTTGTTTATATTTTGCTTCACTCCCCTGTCTGAACTTCAAAGTTTATGAAGCTCTGGGCTTTTTCATCAGTAATACTTAGAAGTCCTCTATTTCATTAAACATCCATTTTTGTCCCCTGCATCACTCTATACTCAGTTTTTCTGGATAAATTATTCTTGGCCATTAGACTATATATCTTTTGCTTTCTGGACTATTGTATTCCAAGTTGCTAAATCATGGCTCCCTGGTACTAGAATTCTTTATTTCTGTTTGCCTGTGGTATTCTTTTCTTTGACTTGAAAACTCTGGATTTTGACTATGATGTTCCTGAAAGTTTTCATTTTGGGTTTTCTTCCAGGAAGCAATTTCTGTATTCTCTCTGTTTGCTCTCTGGTTCTAAAAGATCTGGGCAGTTTTCTTTAAAATTTCTTGAAATAGGATAGGCTTCCTTTTTTTGTCAATGTTTAGATTACCCACCCCAACGTTCTTAAACTTTTTCTCCTATATCCGTTTTCCAGGTCAGTTGCTTTTGCTGTGAGATATTTTATATTTTCTTCTATATTTTCCAAACATTTGATTTTATTTTAATATTTCTTGTTGCCTAATCAGTCATTGGTTTCTCTTTGGTCCATTCTCATTTTTAGTGAGTTTTTTGTTGGGGCAAAGTTTTAAACCTCTTGTGTCAAGTTATTCATACCCCTTGTGATTCTTTGATAGATCTCATTTCTTTTCTGGTTTTTCCTCAGGTGTTCTCATTTCATTTACAAAAATAATTTTAAACTTTTTTTTAAAACCTGCTTCATCTCTTCTAGGAGTTCTAATTGAGTTTGTGCCTAAATTGTGTTCTTCTCTGAGATAATGCTTATAGTGTTTTGAAGTTACTCTCTTCTACACTTGCACCTTAAGCATCCCAGCCCACTACAATACCTCATATTATGGTGGGGTTATTTTTTGTTTTGGTTTTTCCATTCTTCCAGCTTACTTCCTGACTTTAGACTTGATGTTCAGGCTGGGCTCTGCCACATTTATGGAGGAAAAAGCTGGGCTAGTTCTGATGCTGCTTTTTGGGGATATTAAATGTTGTGTTATTTCAGGATCTGAGGTACAGCCTGCGTACCTGCAAGCTTTCAGTGTTCCCAAAGTAGTCTGGTCCAAGGCAAAGTCTGATTATTGCCCTATTGCTCTGAGCTCTGCAAGTTCCTGACCTGAATTTGGATTTAAGCAAGAGAAGACTGCTGCTGGACTACATGCCAATCAGTCAGATAGGAAGTTCTTTTGGTTTAGCAGCAGAATTGTGGGCACCCTTTGGTCTGGGATTCCTCTCATGTTATTCCTCTGTAACTGGGCTATGTACTGGAAAATGAGACCCTGATCTGTGTCTTGAAGGTTTAAGCCACCCTGCTGCTGTTGCGGCTGGCTTCTGAACTTCCTCCTTGCTCAGTACGTTGACAGGCCTCCCTCTCTGTGAATGTCATTCTCCTGTGCACATTTCTTTCTCAGTTCACCCTGAGTGTGTCACTGCAAACCATTCTATGGGCAAAGAGCTCCAAGTCTGTACCTGTTCCTATTACCATGTTCCAGTATAGGTTTGAGATATCCCACCGTAGATCTGGGGTCTCTTCTTGTCCTGGTGCACAGTCTCTCCCTGGGCACTGAAGTGCTCTGCACTGATGTGTTCCTGGCCCTGCCCTGTTATCAATACTCAAATACATCTCTGTGTCCCTATGCTGAGCTAATCTGAGCAAAGGATTCATTTTTACTTTTTCTGGATTTTCTCATCAAGATTCAGTCGTGTATTTTCTAGATCTGTTTGGAAAAGATTGTCGACAGGAGCTGATCACATTGCTTCTAACGTTTCCATAATATTGCTTCTAACAATTCCACCATATTAGTTTTCCCAGTTTACTTTCTAATAGGAGAAAGAAGTACATATATGTCTATACAGAATAAATATAAAGAAAATAAATACAAAGTAGATAAAACAAGGTGAAGGTGGAAGGACTCTAGTAGTTGGGGTTGGACAGATAAGGAAAAATTTCATATAGAAGGCGATATGCTTGTGCCAAGTTGTGAAAGAAGTGAAGGTTATTCTATAAGGTAGAGGTATAGAGGGAATCCATTGATAACAAAGGCATACAAAACCAGTGTAAAGGCATGAAGATGAGTGGAAAAAGTTAGAAAGAAGGCCAGTTGGGCTGAATGAAAAAGTGTAGGAGGAAAGTAATATTCGATGAGGCTGGACAGATAGGGTGGGGACAAGTTAAGAAGGGATTTAAAAGTTAGGGAGATTTCTTTTTACAGGCAATAGGAAACCATTGGAGTATTGACTTTGTAAGCAAAGAGACAGGATTATATACAAGTATGAAAGTAGAAACTGTGGAACGTATGGAATAAATGAGGATGAAGCGTAAACGATAACTCTAAGGTTACAGGTCTGGGAAAAATCACTGTGACTTTCACATCAACAGGGGAACTTGAAAGAGGGAAGTGTTGAGTATGAGTCAGCTTTGGACATAATGAATTTTGTACATCTCTTTAACATCCATTTTGAAAAATCCAGTAGACAGTTGGTGATATGGAAAAGAAGCTCAAGGGAGAGACCAATGATGGATATATAGGTTTGTAAGTCATGTTTTTTAAAAAGAAAATGACAATTTTACACCACTACAGAGCCTTCAAAAACACCCACTACCCTATATAAAATGGGTTTGTGTTCTTCACTATATAAGTAGTCAAAAGATATGAACATCTAGCTTTCAAAAGAATTAATTCTGTATAGCCATATTTAAAAAAATGCTTCAAATCATTAAGAAGAGAAATACAGTTTAAAACAATTCTGATGTTTTACTTCATACCTATCAAATTGGCAAATATGAAATAATCAATCTTAGACTGTGAGAAAATAGATATATTTACATTACTAAAAAAGCTATGAATTAACTCACCACAAGGAGGCCAAAGAAAAGTTGCAAATGCAGCAAAATGTTAATAGTAATGGAAAAAGAAAAAAAAACCAGAAATAAAGTAGAAACCAATTAATTATACAATAAAAAATTGTGTCATATAAACATTCATGGAAAAGAATGAAGAATTCAAAGAGAGGGAGACTTATATGGACTGATATAGATTGAAATAAGCAAAACAAAATAAGTTAACAAGGAGAACAACATACATTATGATTCTGATAATATTAACAAAAACACCATAAGAAAGTCAAAATTAGAGCAATTATAAAATAACCTCATCATTGGGAACAGATAACGAAACATACTCCTCTCCTCTTGTTAGAAAAGTGAAGAGACAGGTATGAAATGTTATTCTGTCAGATATGGTCATTGTATCTGTTGGCATCTGTCTAATTTTGTTTTTTACAAGGGAAGGTCCAGTGACATCAGGAAGGGTGTTATCTGGAAATATACTGTAAAAACAAATAATGTCAAGTAAAACTTTTTAAAAATAAAATAGGCTTTGGGGAATACATTTTGATCATACTCCAAATGTTCAATATGGATATTTCAGTTTGACCTGAATGAAAATGTTTATAGCTGGGCCAACAATTATCAGTCCAGAATTAGGATACCCAGGGGATCATCAATCTTCGCAAGTGCTGTTGCAGAACTCTAGTAATTCATTTAAAAAGAAACATAAATGTGTGACATACTACGCATGCTAAAAATACTAATAATCTTTAGAATTGTCAAGTGTCTTGACATTCTCTACCACCACTGGTCGTTGCTCAGGAAAGCCTAGTAACCTGAGTGATATGCCTTATCTTCTTCATGAGTTTAGGAAAATATCCCAAACCAAGACCTAGATGCTTTAAATTAAGGATTGTTAACCCCCCCCCCCCGCTTTTTTTTTGATGTCATGGTCTCTTTTGATGAAGTCTATCCAAAGACCTCCTTTTAGTATTATGCTTTTAAATGAATAAAATAAAATAGGATTATAAAGAAAATCAATTATATTGGAAGTCATCAAAATTTTAAAACAATTTAAAGTTCACAGACCCCAAGCTACAAAATCCTGCTTAAAATGTACTTAATAGTCTATAAATCTAGTTCTTTGCACAGTAGGTATTTTCTAGACACTTGCTGCTCTGGACAACCATAGAATTGAAAATTTAAATCTGGAAGAGGTCTTAGATAGATAGACAGACAACTCAATAATCAATTTATTGCATGCTTACTATGGGCCAGACACTGTCTTTGGTGCTGGGGATACTAATACAAAAGTGAAACAACTATTTTTGCTCCCAAGAAGCTTATGTCCTAAAAGGAAAAGTCCAGGCATAAAGGAAAGTCAGAAATAGGGAAAGGTCCCTAGGCTTCCAAAAAGAGTAATGGATTTAGAATTAAAGGACCTGATTTCAAATCTCTTCTCTGTCATTTATGACTGCACACAACCTGTATTGCGTCACACTACTTGTGTGAAGTCGTAAGTGATGGAGAAGGGACTCGAACCCAGGTCTTTTGATTGACAATACATCACCCTTTCTATCCCCTGAAAGGAAGAGTCAGCAAAGGGGAATAAAGCTTTTTTTAGGACCAAGCATTGCCTAGAGACTTGGCTGCACAGAGTTTGACATTACTTAGAGAAGTGATGAATCAACTCAGTGTTGTCTGAAAGCTATAATCCTTGTAATTTATGTTAATATGAGTCTATGTGGATTTCTTAATTAGCAGTATTTTGTGCCTGGGGTAATGGATATGGAACATCTCTTCAATCAGAGACTGTGTGCTCCTTCTTTCCATATCTAATTTCCTACAGCAGGGCTATAAGTCACCTTAAAGCTTACAGGTATTAAAAAAAATTAATATTAAGGGCAGCTGTTTAACAGCTGTGGAAGCCTTAACTATTGAGTATATACTCTGAAAAGCAAATTTTACAAACATATTTACAAACTTATCTACAGGTAACTGGAAATCAAAGTTATAGAAACCTTCATTTACTCAGAAAACTAAAAAAGAAAAAATAATGCAACATATAAAAAATTATAACAAGAAAATACTGTCCAAACTAAAAATAGATAAATCAATAATTTATAAAAATGCTGTCTAGTAAATATGAGAATTATATCATGTTACTGGTTATAAGGACCTCTGAGATAATCCATTTTACAAATAAGCAAACAGATTCAAAGAGGGAAAGGATTTGTCCCAGATCTCACTTCAAAATTATGGCAGAAACAAGAGTTTTTTCCACACACACACACACACACGCAAAAGGTGTGCTGCACCATTGCTCATCCTATCAATCTCATTAAAGGATTCTGTATTCTGAGATAAAGAGCTAAATGTCTGGAGGGAACTCAAAGAATGCAGAAATAAATTTACTGAATACAAAAAGTGTGGATACTTCTCAAGAAAGTCTTTAACTTGGGTTTCAAGGCTCTCCATGATCTGACACCCACCTTGCCTTTCTGGACTCCATATGCTCTTTGTTCTCAGCTCAAATACTTCCAAGATATGTAACTTTGAGTGTTCCTATCTGTAAAAAGGAAATAAGAATACCTGTGTGTGTAGCACCTATTATTAGGATGCGCGATTGGAATTGTATTTTTTAAGGTGAACATTTATGGAATACTCTATCACAAAGAACATTATTTTTTATTCAAACTAAGGAATCTAAAGGTCAGCTATCTTATTTTTCAATTAAAAACTAGACTGTACTTTAAAAATTCAAATGTTAAAATGAGATCAAGCAGTAATTATTAAAAGATATGATGCTGTGTGGACACACTTAACATAATGTATACACATACTTAGGATTATTTACACTATCTATCATACTTGCAATGAGTTATGAGGAAAATGCTTTCTAAGCCTTAAATTTCAACAGAAATGTGACCAATCCCTTTCCAGCTAAACTGCAGAACTCATCATTTCTTATAAACATCTTGTTTGTTCATGAATCTGGTCTCCAGCCCTAACTTTCCAATTGAAATCCTAACAATTCTTCAAGAAATAGCTCAAACGTTATCTTTTTATTTTTTCTGAAGTCTCTTTTTATGTTTCCCCAGTCAGATGTTTCCCTTCATAGAGTTTTCAATCAATTCAACAAGTCAATATGTTACACCTACTGTGTAACTTGTGTTTGGCTCTTGGGATACAAAGACAAAAAAATTTATATTCCAGCCTCAGGCAGTTTATATTCCACTAGCTTTATAAAACTAGGGCTTTAGGATAGGTACTTAGATAAGCAAATGAAAGAAAATTTGATGAAAGATATTCTATTATTGATGGAGTAAAATCAGAGAAAGTTTTACGGAGAAACTGGCACCTGAGCTGAGCCTTAAAAGAAGAGAGGGAATAGGTTGAGTTGTAAAGTGCAGCTAGAGGGGTCAGTGAAGAGAGTGTTGCTCTTGGAGTCAGAAGACTTGAGTTTAAATCTTGACATTATTCTGCTAGCTGAGTTAAGTGCCATAAATGGGCAAGTCACTTAACCTCTCAACACATCAGTTTCTCCATTTGTAAAATGACGATAACTATAGCATCTATCTCACAGAGTCATTATGAAAATCAAATGACAGTGGAAAGTGCTTTGTAAATTTTAATTGTAGTTATTGTAGTGGTTATGGTGGATAACTTTTACAAATAGATAGGAGCAGCAGATGGAAAGTTAGCTATGGGCTCCAATTTAGAGTATACAAAGGAGAATAATACAAAATAGGATCAAGAAAATAAGGTTTAGGGCTCAAAATGCTTAGCTGAAGAGTTTGAATTTTATCCTAGAGAAGAGATAAAGTCATTGAAAAATCTTAAGCAAATGGGTGACATTATCAAGTGAAGAGCTGTCTTTAAGCCTTTACTATGAACCAGGAATTATTTATGTTCTCTTGGTCACCTTTTGTTTTTTGATATTAGGATCATAAATAGAAAGTTCTAATGGATCTCAAAAGCAATACAGTCTCCAAACTCCTCATTCTGCAGATGAGAAAACTGAAGTCCAAGAAGATTGTGACTTAAACAGTATCATACACAGTATCGGAGGTGAAATTTTTGAACACAGGTTCATCAACTCAAAAATCAGAGCTTTTTCCACTATATGAAGTAGTTTCTTATGAAAAGAAAAACCCAGAGATTTTTAATTTGCAGGAATCTCCAACATAGTATTTGAATCTTGAAAGACAATAAATCAATTAGCTATATAGTAAGGGAATTGCTTGAGAACACAGATTCAATTACTAATCCTTGTTGTCTTTGATTCTAAGGTTCAATACTTTTTTCATGCTTTTGGTATTTTCTTTACCTTCAAATACCTTGTATATCAGTCCATGTATACACTATTTATCAGTCTACATCTCTAGGTAGTGAGGCACTTTGGGTAATTTTTTTGGCGGGGGAGCACTGTCTAAACAAATTGATTAAACCATGAAGCAGGTACATGCAATAGGTAGATTACTGGACCTGGAGTCAGGGACTCTGTATTGCTAATTTAAGGTTAATGATGGGTGGGGGAAGAGTTAAAGATCTTCCCTGCCCATTAATAGGTTGAGTCCCTTTTGTTAATTTCTACTGAGGCCCTGGGTCAGAGGATCATGCCCTCTAGCTCTGAAAAGTGGTTAAATACTCTGAGGTGAGGTTTTACTTTGGAGTTTACTCTTGGGAAGTCCTTGTTTGGCCAGATGAGACTCTGGGAAGCTGCTCAGGAGCCCCCCAGTTTTGAAAACCCAGATGTTGGTGCTTCTTTCTCTGGTAACTGTGTATGCATGTAATGGTCAGACAGTAGGATCTGTCTGTTGAATTATGATGTATGTATTGCTTATGGTCGGACAGTTGGAGACCCTGTCTTTTGGTCTTTATTTCTCTGTGTTTTCTCTGAAGTTCAGGGTGCTGACTTTTCCCCTGAACTAAGTGGATTATATGCTTGATTAAAGTGATTGTTTACTCCTCAAAAGTTGCTTCCTTTTAGAAAAGCAGATCTAAGAACCTGTACAGCAGGCCCTCCTGTGTACACCAGGTCCTTGCTGTCACAGACTCCCAAGTGTAAAATCCAGCTTCAGACATTTAGTAGCTATGTGTCTATACTAACTATGTGGAAAATCACTTACTCTGCCTGCCTTCGTTTCTTCTTCAGTAAAATGGGGGTAGTAATAGCACCTGCCTGCCAGGGTTGTTGTAAAGATTAAATGAGATAATATTTATAAAGTATTTTAAAACCTTATCATACTATAAAAATTCTAGTATTATTATTACAAAATCGTTAGGCCCATTTGAGGGACATGGAATTATCAGTCCCTGAGAGATAAAGACTAAACACCCCCTACCCATTTTCTTTTTTACAATACTATTCATCATATGCTTTGGGAAAACTGTTTACACCTGGATGGCTTACTCCCTTCCTGTGCAGTTCTCAGTCCTTTCACATGCCGTAAATATCCACAGCTTCATTTTCAGAAAGTGTTTTCAGTACCATTTAATAGGTGATACAGGGAACTAAGAATACATTAAAGTTACCTCATTCCTCAATAATACACATTCCAAGAAAAACTTTAAATGTTTTCCTTTTTGCAATAGCATGTGTCAAAGAATAAAACAGAGTGAATAATACCTTATCATAGCTCAGAAATCTTTTTCAGCACCTTTCACCTTTGAAAAAAGACCCTTCTCAGAAGGCTCTGATGATATTCATTTTTATGAAATAGACAATTTTTCTGTCTTACATTAAAGCTAAAGTTTAATTTTTAAATGTTATTCTTTGGATTGACAAAATAAATGAAAGAATATAATGTTGATATTGTCTTTATATCTTGTGCTGCCATTTTTTGAAACCTTAGATAAAATAACAGTTTTTCTCTATATTTAAAAAAAGTAATTTTCCTTTAAATATACAAAATATATCAAAGTTGTAATTTATTAATGAAACTAAGTGGAACTTACATTTTAATTGTTGCTACAAACTTGTACCAATATGAGGGAACTAAGGGAACTGAGTGAATCATACTAATTCCATCTTGTGACTGGATCTAGTTCAGTTCTCTTTCTTAATGGGTGTAGTCTACTTTCTGTCTTCTGGGAAAACTTTATTCTATAATGGGAATTGTGAGAAAACTTTACCGCAGTGTTTGAACCTGTGTGTCTGGGAAGCTGGACCACCTCTATCTGTTGCTTAGAGACCCTTATCTAAAGATCTACGTTATGCTGACCGGAAACCAAGTCAGATCTAAAGATTGATGCCAGGAGTTTTCTCACAATTATACATCTCAAGCAACCCATATATCTTATCTGAAAGCTGGCCCTGTATTAGTCAATTCGTTACTGTTCCTTTGACTAAAAACAGAGTGTTGAGGGAGTGGGGAACCTCTTTTTTCTGATTTCACATAACTGGACCTCCCTGTTTGCTCTCTCCCTTCATCTTTTGTAATGTCCTTAATCTTTCCTCCAATTAGAAATCAGATCACTTAATTTTGTATCCTGGTTTGTACCCTGTTAATTGCTTTCTTTTAATTAATTTGTCTTTTAATGCATAAAAGTCTGTTTCTCTTTGTATTTGGGGTCCAGCACCAAAGCTGAGGAGGCCTGGTCCCGATTTATTGAGCAATTGGTAAGCGGTGCTCAGAAGTTCATATCATTGTTTCTTCAGTGATTTCATCTTTCATCCATCATACATGTTAGAAATTGTACAACTCTTTTTTTTTGCACAATTGCTTATAATTTAAACACATACAAATATGAAAAATAAAAATGAAAACATTCCAATCTAAACACAATATATAGCCTCTCATATGGTACTGCTTAACAGAAGATATCATCCCACACAGTGTGATGAGTTAGTGCTTAGAGGACATCAAAAGCAGTTATCTGCTCAGAATATAAAGAGCTTTCTACTAATATCAATATTTAAAGATGAAAAATTAATATTTTAGTGAGAAGAAAAAGGTTTCTGAATCATTAATAAAATAAAATTTTAAAAATCATTTCTTTGACCTTTATCTCCTTTTTGATGTCTTTTTTGTGTGTTTTAAAACGTAACATACAAATAAGGTGGTACATGAATATAATTTGGAAATTTTTTTAACTAATGGGATTCACTGTCAATATATTCTGGAGAACCCTCATGTAAGACTCCAAGAGTTTGGGTGACATACTCATAGTTACAGCATGCATTAAGGGCTAGTCTGCTCTAAGCCAAGATGATTCTCCACTTTTTACATTGAGCTGAAATCTGCCTCACTGAAGTTTTTATCTGCTACTTTTAAATGCCCCTGTCCCTCAACATCAAAAGCGAAAGGAAAAATGTATTTATATGATAGACTCAGAGTGCAGATTAAAGCATTTTTCCTCTGTTTTTCTTGCTCTTTAATTTTTTCAGAAAATGACTAAATGAGAAATTTATCTTGTATGCTTTTTCAATGGATGGGGGAGGGGCTGAAGACAGGGAGAGAATTTGAAACTTAACTTAAAAAATAAAATGAATTGAAATTATAATAAAAAATAAAACAAAATGTAAGAATTCATCCAAAAAATAAAATAAAAAAACACAAATAAAAATTAATGACTTCCTAAGTTTCAAAGATGGCACTGGAAATGTCTATTCTTGTTGGTAAAGTAGAGAGAATACTAGCCTTGGAGTCAGGAGCACTTCAATTTGAATTCTGTCTCAGACACTTATAGACTGAACAAGTTCTTTAACCTTTCTCAACCTAAATTTCTCACCTGAACATGGGGACAGCAATAGCACCTACCTCCTAAAGCTCTCCTAAGGATTAAATGAGATAACATGCACCTGTAAATGTTAGCTGACATCGTTATTGTTGTTTTGTCATCATTATTGAGATGCTGCTGCTGCTGCTGCTGATGATATATATGTCCACTCTACACTTAGTCCCATCCCATTGCATTGGGGGGAGGGGAAAGGAAGAAGTATTCAGAACTGTAACATAACATTGATGAGTCTCTTCTATACTTATCGACCTCCTCATGCTGACAGAGAGAAGATCCCCAGATTCCTCTGCCACATAGAGGTCTTTGTGAATCCCATGAAAGGCTGTCTCTATAGCATCCTGAATTGGAGAGGTGGGTGGCTCTAAAAGCAAGATAGCCCCTCGTCTCCCAACCACTCGTGGTCTTTCTCCTTGTCCAGGTGCTTCCCATAATACTGATTTTTTTTCCCAAGCTGGGATGAAGGCACTCCCTCCACTGATGCAGGTGACTGATGTAGAGATGTTTCTCTACTAAAAATACCAAAAAAGTATTTTAATTTTAAAAGCTTTTTGCCATATTCTGGGCTTCAAGGGTTAGTAAGCAGAAAATCAGTGAATCAACAAGTATGCAATAACATGCATAAGCTCATTTTTGTCCTAGACACCACTAGGAAAAACAAAGTTTCAAAAGATCCCTGTGAAGTCTTTTAGTTCAATCCCCTGGCTATACGGGTGATGAAACAGAATGGAGAAGTAACTCACCCAAGATCATGAATATACTGTTTGGTATTAGATTGTGTGGTATAGATTATAATTTCCACGGAGGTTTCAAGAAGATGAGACCAATGAGGGTCAACAAAGGATGAATGGAAAAGGTGGAACTTCCCCAACATCTTATGCAGGAGAAAAATATTGGTTTCCAATCTTAAACCAAGACCTCAGTGAAAGACTGAGCTACATTTGTGGAACAATGAGCTCTGGCTTTTGGCAGGCAGGGAAAGAAGAGAAGCAGAGTGTTTATCAGAACTAAAGTGCATCTCTCTGATAATTCAGATGACATTGTAGTTCTGCACGCACACCCCAAACCCAACTAACACAAACAGACATACACGCTTGTATACTGTGATACTGACTTTGCATCTGCTACCTCACCTGATTTCAACTCCAAACAAGGTGTCCTTCCCAGGAGAAGCTCCTAAGTACTAAACTCAGCACCAGGATACTAATTCAAACTTTAATGGACACCACCTGCCTCAGTCTCTGCTCGTCCCTTCTGATTGTAGAGAAGGAGGGTAGAGTACTGAACTCCTACCCATGCCTGCCTTTATAGGGGGCAGCAGTTGGACTCTCAGCTCACTCATTGCCCTTTACATCTGCTACCCCACTTGGTTTCAGTTCCATAGAACAGCATATCTCTTGGTGTCTTCCCCCACCCTCTGCTCTCCTGCCTCCTTTTGTGTGTCAACTCCTCCTTTAGACTATAACCTCCTTGAGGACAAGAACTATCTTTTCTATTAGTTGTATCCCTAGTGCTAAGCACAGTGCCTGGCATATAGTAGGCATTTAACAGGTTGATTGGATTGAATTTGTATTCTTTTCCCCAAATTCCTTCCTCCCCTCTTCCCATTGTTTCCAGAATGTTTTAGTACCGAGACTTCCCTTGAATGAATAAAGCAGTTAAAATAAAATGTTTTAATCATTTTTTTAAAGAAAAGGTAGTGTTTGACCAAGACTCATAGAAATGGTGAATCATACCAATAAAAAAAAAATTGTTACAGATGCTGCTTCATTATGTTGCCATGAATTGAAAAGATTTGCCACAAGTATGACAAATTAAGATTTGACATCTTGCATTCTCTGTCAAATATGGTCATTCTGTTGGTTAATTTTGCTGAACTGCTTTTATTTGTACAAAGGGAGAGTTCAATGGAGATAGATAGATACCAGGTAATTATTTTTAGGTATAACACAAAAGGTATCAATAAACTTGAGTCTTCTGACCCCAGATGAAGCAGCAGCAGTAATGATACCTTACTTTTTATCTTGAAATTTACAAACACACTTCTAACAACCCTGAGTTAGTAATGCTAAGGTATGTTACTCTTGGTTCTTCTGGGGAAAAAGCAGTTTCCATGATGAGTTTTCTTCTTGCTGAAGTTTATGTAAAGAAGAATCAACTATGTGGATATTAAAATGGACATTATTCCTCCCTGGGCCCCTAGGCCAAGAGGCCAATCTGTTAGGTTACTGGGCAGAATAGCTTGCCAAGTAACAGTTTCCTTCTGTTGTTAAGCCCCTGTCAAAATGTTATTCCCCTTTGGTTTAATATCTGATAAACCGTTAACAGTCACTTCTTGTTTAGTCTATTTGCATGGTAACCACCTGTGCCCCGCCATGTTAGGCCCCCATTACCAGGTAACCACCTTCTGCTGAGCCTCCCCTCTTTCTGATTGGTTACTTCTACTGGCACCTGTTTTCTGTTAGGGGTCCTGTGCCTAGTAACTCCCTGACAACCCCTTGTTTTGGGGGTTCTTGCCTAGTAGCCAGCCCCCCCTCTTACTCTGTCAGAACCCTGTTTGTTGTGGAAACCGCAAGGCTGTACCGAGTAGCACTGAAATGCTTAAAATGCACTCACCCACTTCAGTTCGGGACTGTCTTCTCTGGGTCTCTACATGAGGCAGCCGCAGCCTGGCTAATAAATGACGCTCTTGAAATTCTCAATTAATTTTGCCTGTGACTTATTAATTCAGTCCATTTCAGATATATGTCCTTTATGGAACTCTACAATAGTCAGAAAGAAGACTTAATTGGAAATTAGTACTATTAAAGATCTTTTGAAGTGCTTAATAAATATTTTTTCATTTATTCATTCAACTGGAAATACAGAACTGGGGACTCTGGGGTAAGATTAGAAGTGTGTATGTTATTTTGGTATTAATCTACATAGAAGTCTAAATGTCTAATGACTAAAGTCATATGAGTGGATAATTCACCAAAGAGGGTCAAGATCATAATATTGGGGAAGATCATCATTTAAGGGGTTGGAGAATAGTAACAGCTAACATTTACTGACCATGTGCTGGACAGTATGCTAAATACTTTATAATTTAATATCTCATTTGATCCTCTCAACAATTCTGAGAAATATGTGCTACTATTCCCATTTGACAGATGAGGAAAATGATGCAAACAGAGGTTTAAGTGACTTGCCAGGGTCCCACAACAAAAGTATCTGTGGCTGGGTTTGAATACAGGTCTTCTGACTACAGGTCTTTTATTCTATTCACTGAGCTATCTAGTTACCCTAGGATGAAGAGCCAACAAAAACAAACAGAAGGAAGCATTAAACAGATAGGAGAACAAAGAGAATGCAGTAACATGGAGAAGTTGCTCCACACTATGAAGTGCCACAAGAATTCAAGGAGGCAGCAGAGCCAAAATGGTGGAATAGGAGTGGCTTCCCAGCTGAACTCTCCAAACAACTTTAAAAGAATGCCTCAAATCTAATTTTGGAGTGGCAGAGCCAACAAAAGTTTGGCTTGTTCCAGCCAATTTTCTGGTCTAAGAAAACTTAAGAAGTGCATGGAAAAAGGTCCATACACCTGGGTAGAGCCTGCCCAGTACTGTCCACATCCTACCTGGATAGTGAAAATCTCTTACCTGGCTGAGGGTGAGATAAACAAAGTGGTTACTAAATTAATGTCCTTCCCTGCAATGACTCAGAAAAGGGTTCAATTGCATAACAAATCTATTTTTTATTTTCTCTTTGCTAAATTCAAAGAACTAAATGCCTCCGTTATTTTCTGATTCTGGCCTTTTGTAAATATATATTTACAAATATATATTTTCATCTCCCTGCTAAGTTCAATGTAAAATTCAGATGCGACTCTGTCACTGTTGGGGAACTTTGTAGCATTTTTAGAACAAGGTTTACTCACTCACTGACTGCAAAGGGAATTGATTCAAAGGCTATTCCAATTGTTTTTTTATCTCCCATGGAGAATTTACTTGCCAAAACTTCAATTAAACCATTTGTCATCTGACTCCCCTCCCAACACACACACACACTCCAGCTACCCGTGTTCAGATTCACTCCACAGAAACTCATCACTTCCAATTTCTTTCTTCTATTTGAACCTTAAAAGTTTCAAGTTTGAGAAATCTCTTCTTACTAGGCTGTTTTTTCTATTCAGCACCATTAAGCTGCTTATTTAGATTCATAAAATCTCCCTTACCCCTTGCTTTTTGATCCATTCCATCAGTCATATTAAAAGAGAAAAGCATCATCTCCAATAATCCTTCTCATTTGTTCAGTCTCTCCCTGAGATCTGTGAATTGATATCTGGTCTCCAAATGAATCTGTCAGCAGACTTCTCCCCCTGCCACCTTTCACTGCCATCTTGGTTTTTCTCCCCCTCTCAATTTTCGAGGCCACCTTTCAAATTGCCTTCCTGTTTTGCATTTTCTCAAAGTCGAGGAAAGGATGATAAAAGCATCAACCCTGCCTGCTTGAGAGGTAAAACATTCTGCCAGTGGCTCATGGAGCCCTAGCTCTCCTCCTCCAGGCTTGATTAAAATTTCAAGTCTCCCTTCCAAATATGCTGATCCTAACCAATAGGTATGAGGTAAAAAAGCCACCTTGTATTTCCATCTAAAGCTTGGTAGTGGTTAAGAAAACAGAAAAGGGAAAAGATAAAACTCAAATCTCAAACCGAGCTTTTCAACTATTTTCCCTTTCTAGACTAAGCAGTATCTTCCTTCTGATTTGGCCCTGTTTGCATTTTCCTTTCAAAATAAAAGGATCTTCAGCATAGGTAGAACTGGAAAAAGTGTGCTTCCCCTGAACCCCCAACATGCCATCATGTCATGTGTTTTTCTTTCCTCTTTACTGGAATGACCTTTTCCTCTCCACCCTGCAATCCAGATCTTACTTTTTCCTAGTCCATCTCAGGTCTAACCTTCTCCATGAAGCCTCCCCAATTTCCCCAGGCCACTCCGAAGCCCCCTCCTCTCCCTCTCCCTCTCCCTACTTGCTCCTCATTTGAGTCTTGTTTTATTACTTGTGTCTATGTATTTTGTTTCCCCTGACTAGCCGGTGAATACGTGGAGAGGAGGGGCTACATTTCTTCTTTATCATAGACCTCGCACAGGGCTATCCATATACAACCACTCAAGTATTTTTTGACTGAATGAATTGCTTATATTTCCCTTTTTGAAATTTAGCCAGTTCCACAGAAGTCTACACCACCGGTAGAATCTTACATAGGATTTCTGGTTGCTGAGTGAGATCAATCAAACAAGCACTAAATATCTGTAAGGCCCCAGGTACTATGCTAAGAACTGGGGATATGACGAAAGAATATAAAGAAAAAGGTTGGTCACAAAAATGTGCACACCCTTCGACCCAGCAATATCGCTTCTAGGACTGTATCCCCAAGAGACCATAAAAATGGGAAAGGGTCCCACATGTACAAAAATATTTATAGCAGCACTCTTTGTGGTGGCCAAGAACTGGAAATCAAGGGGATGCCCATCAATTGGGGAATGGCTGAATAAATTATGGTATATGAATGTAATGGAATACTATTGCACTATAAGAAATGATGAACAAGAAGACTTCAGAGAGGCCTGGAAAGACTTATATGATCTGATGCTGAGCGAAAGGAGCAGAACCAGGAGAACTTTGTGCACATCAACGACCACAGTGTGCGAGAGTTTTTTCTGATAGACTTGGATCTCATAGCAATGCAAGGACTTAAAAAAAAAATTCCCAATGATTTTCTAGGGCAAAATGCCTTCCACATCTAGAGAAAGAACTATGGAATTCAATCATATTCATCTCGGGGAGGGAGGAAGGGGCTGGGGGAGGGTAGATAGGGGGAAAAAAAATCTAAGTTTTATGGTAGTGATTGTAGAACACTGAAAATAAATAAAATTAATATTAAAAAAATAAAGAAAAATGTCCTTAACCTCAAGTAGCTTACATTATAATGAAAATAATATATACATATCTAAGTATATACTGAATATATGCAAAATTAATACAGGGTAATTTTGGAAGGAAGTGTGTTGGCAAGCAGGAAGATCAGGTGATTCTTCACGTAGAATGTGGTACTTGAACTGAATCATGAAGAAAACTAGAGATTCCAAGGCAGAGGTGAGGGGAGAGAGGACTACAAGCATATGGGGTTAGGAGGGCAGTGAAAAGCCACAGAGTCAAAGAGAAGGAGGGTCTTGTTTATGGAATAGCAGTTTGGCCAATATGACTCAATCACATAGTGCATGGAACTCAGTAACGTATAAAACTGGAACGGTAGGAAAGGCATGGGTTTGAGGCTTTTTAATGCCAGAATTTACTTTTGATTCTAGAGGTAAAAGGAAGCTCCTAGAGTTTATCACGCAGGTAAATGACGTGGCTCTGACCAACACTTTAGGAAAATCACAGCTCTGTGAAGGTAAATTTGGAGAGAACACTTTTAGTAGAATGATGAGATCAAAACCCAGATTGCAGATTGTTTTTCCCATTAACTCAGTTTTATTTAGTTTTCAATTTTAAATTCTCTCCCCATCCTCCTCTCTTCCTTATCCACTGAGAAGGCAAGAAGAACAAATCCCATCAGAAATATGTAAAGTCATGCAAAACATTCCCATATTAGCCATGTCCAGGAAACAAAAAAGGAAAGAGAGAAAATATGTTTCAGTCGGCACTCTGAGGCCATCTGTTCCCTATCCAGAGGTGGATAGCATATCTTATTCTGAGTCCTTTGAAGTTGTGGTGGGTAATGATGTTGACCAGATTTACTAAGTCTTTTAAAGTTGATTACCCTTATAATATTGCTGTTGCTGAATAAATTGTTCTACTTTTGCTCACTTTATTTTGCATCAGTTCATATAAGTCTTCTCAGGTTTTTCTGACACCCTCTCATCATTTCTTACAGCACCATAGTATTCCTTCTCTTTCATAGATCATGTCATATCATATCTCATCACTTGCTCAGTCATTCTCTAATTGATGGGCATCCCCTCAATTTCAAATTCTTTGTCACCACAAAAAGAGCGGTTATAGATATAAATATAAATATAAATAAATATTTATATGTAAATATATATTTATATATATAAATAAATAATATAAATAAATACAAATATTTTTGTACATATAGGTCTTCTTCCTCTTTTTTATCTCTTTTGGGTACAGACCTAGTAATGGTATTGCTGGGTATGCATAGTTTAATAGCTTTTTGGACATAGTTCTAGGTATTGCAGAAGATTTAGAAGAGAGTAAGGGGGGAACACATGGAGGCTTAGAATCATGACTACTTTTTTTTTTTTTAAAGGCGCTATCAGGGATGGTGGGATCTAGTGAGGATTTTTTTTAAGGATGAATGAGACGTAAGGGAAGGAAACAGTATGTAGGGAGAAACTGAAAATTAGAGAGGGAAAGGGTAATAGGGTCAAGGGTCAAAGTACTGAAGGAGATGACCATGAGTGGAATCACATATACATTGAATAGAGGATGGCCTCCGTAAGGAAAGGTGTCACACATCAAAAACTAAAGGAAATCCATTTGAAGGGGTTGGAATTATGATCTAAGGTTAAGGGGTTTTCCTAAACTAGTGATCTGTTCATGTCATTCCCTTTCCCAATAAACACCAGTGGATCCATATTGATTCTGGGATCAAACACAAAATCCTCTGTCATTGATAAGCCTTCATAATACAAATCCAATCCATCTTCCCAGCTTTAATTTATTTTCTGCAAGTCATGGACATGCCAAACTGATGTTCTTGCTGTTCCTAGTACTCACATTAAAAACATAAAGTATACAAACATGAATGAGAAAATATGGCCATTAAAGAGAAATGGGTAAAGATGAATGGATTTATATTGAAAACTTTATGATGAGCTAAAATCCAATAAAATTAAATTTTGTTTAGTTTTCTCCATTGTATAATGATTATCTATACAGAAAGAAACAGGACTTCATGAATATCTGTTATGTTTACTGATTGTTAAAGATTTGATGGTTGTATTGTATATCTTTCAATAAAAACGTATTTTAAAAACCAAAATTCACCTGCTTAGCTAGCTAAAGTGATTCAATTAATTAAATGTTAACAGTCAATTATTATTTGAAAGTCTGGAAATAATGAAGAATGTTGTTGTTGAGTCATTTCAGTGGTGCCCAACTCTTTGTGACCCTATTTTGGGGTTTTCTTGGCAAAAATACTGGAGCGGTTTCCCATTTCCTTCTCCAGCTTTTACAGATTTACAGATGAGGACCAGAGGCAAAGTGGGTTAAGTGACTTGTCCAGGGTCATACAGCTAGTTAAGTGTTTGAATTTAGATTTGAACTCATAAAGATGAATCTTCCTGATCCCTAATACATTTCTCTATCCACTGTGCTATCTAACTGTCCGTCACATTTCATTAAACACTATTATTAATAACATTATTGAGAGCAAAAGGGTTTTATAATATTAATAGACATTAAGTATTATTTCATTTATGCTTTATTCTTTTTTAATTTTTATATTTAAAATGCTCATAATACATTAGTAAAATATTCCATTATATAATTTATAAAATGCTTATATTGGAGTATATACTCAATTTTTTTTACTGATATGGTTACATGATTTAAAATTTTGGAGACTACTGGTTCAAGAGATTCCAAGCTCACTGTTTGTCCTGGGTAACCCAAGATCCAGGGTTGATGTGAGAATCAAATGAGATAATATTTCTAAAGAGCTTGGCACATAGTAGGTGCCATATAAATACTACCTATGATGACAATGATGTTTGGAGGCAACATGTTATAGCAGCATTGGGGAATTGAGGGGAAGTAGTGTGCTGCTATAATAGAAAGAACTCTACTCTTAGAGTTGGAATGTCTGGATTCAAGTTCTGGCTATGACACTTTCCAGCTGTATGACCCTGGGTACGTCAGTTATCCTTCCCTGCAGCTTCCTAATTTGTAAAATGGAAATGGTAATATTTGTACTAGCAATTCCACAGGGTTCTTAGGAGAGGCTATATAAATGTGAAATATTCTTGATAAGAGAAGTATCCCTTGCCTTGATGTGTATTCATGGCCTGCTAAAAGCAGAAGAAAAACATTCTACCATATCAGTGAAAGTGCCTGGAATCTCCAAGTAATAGAGAGGTAGAATGCCAGAGCTGGAAGAGAGGATCAAGTTCAAGCCCATATCTTTCACATCTGAGGAAACAACAATTCAGAGGTGAAACAACTTGTACAAACTAGTTGGTAGAAAAGCTGGAACTAGTACTGAGATCTCTAGACTCCCCAGTTCAAAGCTCTTCCTTTTGTACCATGTTGCCCTCAGTAGCTGTGCTACCAAATCATGCAGTAGTTAAAGAAAAATTTCTAACAGGAATTTCTGCCCCCACAGGTGAAGATCCTCAATTATGAAGATGCAGACTCCTCTCCTAAGAGATTCTTGACCTCCTGCAGCTTTTATCATCAGTGTTCTTAAAAAAATCAAAGTGGCTGGCTTGAAAAAAACAGCCACTTTTTGGTTCCACATTTTCCATTCACCTTTACGGTAAACAGCAGGATCTCCAGTCTTCCTAATTATTTACAAGAACATTTATTCTAGTCTTTGCTTGTAATCTCCTTCACTGAGCTGCTGTGACTCAAAAAGACCTAGAATCCCACTGAGGCACCTGCTGATACCACATAAACCCTTCATAGCAGTATACCTGGAGACAACTTTAACAATGTGATACATTTCAGTGGTAGCTTTCATCCATGTGACCATCACCCAGCCATCTTTTTATTCTGCTAATGCTAAAGATGGGGTTAATATAGCATAGTGTAGGGGAAGGAGTAATGAATGTAAAGACCTGACACTTATTACCTGTGTGACCAAAAGAAAATCATTTAACCCATCTTAATGTAAGTTAGTTAATATGAAAGTCAAATGATAACATTTGTACAATGCTTTGCAAAACTTAAAACACTAATTATGTATAATAATTAATAATGAGATAACACATAAAACACTTTGCAAACATAGACATCAGCTATTATTAAAACTCTATAATGTAGAAATCTTAAGTGTGGGACTCAAAAGATCTGTTGTCACTGGCATTAGGGGTACCTTAGTATAGTGGAGGACTGCATTTGATTTGAGAAGATCTGGATTAAAATTTTGCCTCAGACAGTTATTACCAGTGGTCTTGAGAGTAAATCACTTAATTTCTTTGGCCTCAGTTTCCTCATCCATAAAATGACAGGCTGGGATGATAGAACCTTCTAGCTCTAAATCTATAATTAAAGCCTTTCTATAAAAGTTATATAGCTAAAAGCCTTTCTAACATGGCTGGATTTAATAGAGCTTGAAGCATAACTTAAGAATCCAGGGTTGCCTCCATGACACAGTGTGGCTTTATAATAGGACCATCTTTCCAGGAGAAACAATGGCGATAGCTCATATTTTGGTACCATTTTATAGTTTAACAAGTACTTTCCTAATGAGAACCCTATGAATTAGATAATGCAAGTATCATTGTCCCTTTATAAAGACCAGGAACTGGATTTCAAGCTTATTAAGAAACAGATCAGACCATGCTACTTTCTTGCTCAATAATCTTGAGTGATTGATCCAGGTAAGGGTTGCAATGGTTAGAGAGCTGGTCTTGAAATCAAGAAGACTCATCATCTTGAGTTCAAATCTGGCCTCAGACACCTGGCAGCTGTGTGAACCTGGGCAAGTTATTTAACCATGGTTGCCTCAGTTTCCTCATCTGTAAAATGAGCTGGAGAAGAAAGTGGCAAACCACTCCAGTATCTCTGCCAAGAAAACTTCAAATGAGGTCACAAAGTTTGGACACAAGTGAACAACCAACCTGAGTGGTTCCCTATTGCCTCTGGGATCACACAGAAAACTCCTGAGGCTAGCATTTAAGCCCTTCACAATCTGTCTCCAGACCATGGCTCCAGGGTTGTTTCACACACTTTAAGGTTAAGCCCGTTGAGCTTCTTAACCATTCTTGAAACTGACATTCCACTTCCTGCCTCCTCAGTGACTGAAATGTCCATATCCTCCCTTCTCTCCACCACCTCCCTCACCACAGTTCAGATAGTGCCTCCTACTGAGAAACCTTCTCAGGTCCTCTCCCACTTCCACCCCTGCAAGTTGTTTATTACATGCATTTATATATCTCTTTAGGGTCTGCAAAGCATTTTACAAACTTTTTCTTATTTGAACCTAACAAAAATTCTGTGAAACAGATGCTACTGTTGTCTCTAGTTTACAGATGAGGAAATTGAGATTCAAAGCCATGAACTGACTTCCTTAAGGGCAGACAGCTAGTACTAGAGTACTCCCATCAGCTCTCTAAGATTATAAATTGTGAAGAAGGTGCTGAAAGCTTTGGCAGAGAGGATTCCTTTATTAGGAGTTCCTTATACCTTTAAAACCAGAGGTTTAGTCTGATTTTCATGCCTAAGACCTGGATACCGAGTGAGTGAATTTTGTAAAACGTTCAAGTATGTTTGTAACACACAAGGAGAAAAAAATAAATGTGTATTTCTGTTTATAGTTCTGTTTTTATCCTCATAGATGTAAATATACAAAAGACCTCTGGAGGGTACCTAGAGACAGGTGGGAACAATTCTTCCCAACTGCTCCCCAAACTTGCTTCCCTAAAAACCCTCCCAACATAGCTTTTGAGTAAAACAAACAGCTTCACCCTGCACTTTGTTACCTTTCTGAAATGCTTACAGCAGCTATGAATACTTACCATCTTGAAATTTATACTTATATCTTCTTCTCAAGGATGATAAACATCATCTTCTCTGAGCACTACAAAGTTCAGAAAAAAAAACAATTAAATTAGGGTAAGAAAACAAATTAGCTGTGGCCCATCTCAAGAGATTCCAAGAAAATATAGAAGACTCCTAAAAGAGTATTATTTGTTTTATGTAAAGGAATTGTAAAGTATTGAAAGACTGCAATGTGAGAAAGATTAGCTTTATTGTATATATCCTAAGAAAGCAGAACTGGAACCAGTGGAGCATTTGAATTTGTTGTTGTTGTTGAGTTTCAGTTCTGTCTGGACTATCCGTGACCTCATTTGGGGTTTTCTTGGCAAAGAAACTGGAGTGATTTGCATTTTCTTCTCCAGTTCATTTTACAGAAGAGAAAAATAAGGCAACCAGGGGCTAAGTGACTTGTCCAGGGTCACACAGATAGTATGTGTCTGAGGTCAAATTTGAACTCAAATCTTCCTGAATTCAAGGCTGGCACCACCAATTGCCGGTATCATTGAAATGGTACTGAGTGGAATAGGTTTAGTGAAGACTTCTCAGATTGTAATTCTTCTCCCAGGGGTGAGGTAAGACCTAGAGGCTCAAGGTTACAATATTTTTAGAGTAGAATAATTTCATATAAGGATATAAAACTGTGTAGTACATTAGGGTCTCAATGATTGGATGAAACTTACATAATTCTTCGATGCCTTCATTTCAAAAGGGATTGGTTAGATTTCACATCTAGAATGTAAGATCACATTCTCAGCTAATGAGGATAATGGTCAGTGAGGGGAGGAGGGACTTGCATTAGGCTCTATATAAATCACTGCCTTTTCTTTGTCTTTGTCTTTTCCTGCTCCAGGTGAACTGGTACAGTTACTGCCCCACTTCTCGAAAATCGAGTAAATAAATTTTCTGTCATCACTTTGAGAGGCCTCTGAGTAATTAATTAAATAAGGATCCAAGCCATCTCACACAGTACAAATATAATCAATTGTCTATTACGACTATTTTGCCTTCCTCTGCCCCAAACCACTGATTTTATGAATTTGAAGAGTTCTGCCCTTCACAAGGGATATTCTGATGCAACTTAAGGTCTTAGAGAGTAATCTGGAGCACTAAAAAGTTACTGTGTTAGAAATGTGGCTGTTCTAAACTCTGGGATATAAACAAAAGCAAGCAAAACAAATTCCTACATTCAAGGAATTTACATTCTAAAGGGAGAAAACTCTAAATTCTCAAAGAGAATTGCATACATGAAGAGAGGCTGAGATATTTGAAAGGCAACATGACTGGGGGTATCCTGGAAGTTTCATTAAATTATCATGATTAAATATAATCTTAATAACTTCACCCTACTATTCTAACCAATTGAGATCTTATTGCATCCTAATTTTAGCAATTGGTATATTATTTACCCCTTTTAACTTCATGATGCACACAAATTTGATAAGTACATTATATATATTTCTATCCAAAGGTGACAAAAAGTATTCAAGGATCTGTTGATAGGTATTACTGCCAATTAGACAATCAGTGATGTAGAGATATAAGGAAAAAATCAGTTTGTTATGTCAGAGCATAGATATCACTGGACTAAAAATCAGTGAGCCCTGAACATAATTTTCAGGAATCTCATATAGGTTTTAGTTACATAAGATAAATGGGTACTATGGAATTTAAAGAGTAAATAGAGGAGGATGATTATTTGCAGACCAAAGAACAGACAGTAGAAGGGGAAATATATATCCCAATGGGAAACTTGACTAAACACTGGAACTATAGCTGATATCTCAAGCTGAAATTTTGAAATAGAACAAGAAGTAATTAGAGAACACCAGGGCTGTGGTTGGTCTCAGCTTGAATTTTCAACCTTAAGCATATGGTGATCACAAAGCTGAGTCAGAATTTTCTTATCACACAAGCTAATGATCATAGGTAATAAGGACAGAGCTCTGTGGCATTCCACTAAAAGTCTGTCTTCACACTGAAATCAATTAATCAACAATCATTTGGTCCAATCGTCTGACCCAGCTGTACTAGCATCGAACACACATCTCTCCCTCTTGCCCTTAAGAATACTGTGAGAGATTTTGTCACTTTGCTGAAGTTCAAGTAGGTTATTTATATTATTCCATAATCTAGTCATCATACAATAATTCACATTTCCATAGTTGTTTAAGGTTTGAAAATGTTTTCACTTTCTTTGAAATAACTCTATGAAGTATGTAGGTTGTACAAGTGTTATCATCTCTTTATAGATGAGGAAAGTAAAGTTTGGAAGGTTGTATTTGAGCCAACATCACATAGAAAGTTTGTGAGAGGGTTTGAAGCAAGAGCTCCTGACTCCAAATACAATAGACTTCCCCTACCACCATGCTACCTTTACAAGGTAGGTGCTACTAGTATTTTGAATAACTTTGTCAAATAAGGAAATGAGGTTATTATCATTTGACTTACTCTTAATATATTAAAAAAAACATTTCTTAAAGAAAATATTGGGTGTTTGTTCAGCTGTTCAAATCAAAGAGATGGGTGCTAGAAAAACTAAGATTAAAATAAAACTTCCTCTGTCCTCTAGGTGCTTACCTTGTGCTGGGTTTGCAGAGGTAAGTAATTACAGGTAAGGAGGATAAGAGAGCACAAAAAACTGAATAAGTGAAAGCGGGGAATCATCCCAAGCAACATCCCAATACCATTACAGAAATTCTCAATAGACCAGCCATACATTCTCTCCAGAGGCTGATTTCATAATCTAATACTTTTGGTTTCATTTATGTAATCCTCCATTTTCTTTAATCTCCTGGAAATTAGACTCTCCAAATTTAACTAAACATGGTCAGCTCTGTCCTATGGGACAGGCATGGGAACAAATTAGTAGGGATTATCGGAAGTGAATATAAGCAGATCAACCCAACAGAAATGGCAATGGGATCTGGAAGGCAGCCTCTCCAAATTGACCCACAGCCCTAATTTGTTGTTTCTACAATCACAGAAGCCAGTTTTGTAAGTTGTTTGCAATGCCATCTTTTGTTTCAACCTGAAGGACTTTGCCCTTTCATCTCCCAGCCTGCTCCTCCCTCCTTCATCACTGGCAGGTGCCTCACCTGCCTCAGTATTTTAGCCATGCTTCATTTTACTTACTCCTTCCCAGACACCTTGCTGCCTTCCTGCATAGGGGAGCACCTCTGCATATGCATACATTTATACAATTACACACATATACACGTCCAGTTCTGAAACTAAGATGAAAAAAATTCTGCAATAGTTCCTAGAAAGGATGTCTCAATTTACTCCCCTAGGTTTCCACTTTCTATAGAACTGTCAAAATTAAAGTGCCTTCCCTGGACACTCTCTCATTATAGGTTTAGAAAAGGTTCAAGATTTCAAGATACCACTAGCCCAGTGCAAGGAAACACATGAATTTACAAGAAAATTAAAGTAAGTTGAATGTTGAGGAGACAAACTTACAAGAAAAAAGTGTCATCAGAGAGCAGGCCCAGTAGGACACTGAGTGGAATTGGGTACACAAATCCTGTAACATCTGGTAGATTTTTAGAAAATCCTTAATGGGGTCAAACAGGACATGGAATTTGGGGGAGGGAGTGAGGAACCTGGACCTGGGTATTGATGCTCATTTATGCTCCTGAAAAAAACTGGAAAGTGGGAGTCTAACTAATCCTCAAACTCCATGACAGAGGGTAAGGGGCTGCTTTGCTAGTTTTATTCTGTCAGGATGACTTGAGTTTGTAAGCTTCCCTGGGCCTCTTTATTTAATTGAGGGGGAGGTGTAGTGCCAGTGCAATACTCACAGAGCCTACTGACCTGAATCACAAAATATAACAGACTCTCCATATGGAAGACAGAACCAAAACATTTATTCAAACATCAGAAAGCCAGATCCCAATACTAGAAAACCAAATCCATCACAGCAACAAAGAAATTCACACACAGTAACAATGCAGGGGCACTACAATCCCCAAGCCTTCCCTGCATTAGGTTTCTCACGAATCAGCTCCTTTAAACAAATCACAAACAAGCTCCCCCACTCATACTAGTTGCTGCCTGCTCTCTCCTTCCCAACTCTGACTGCTCTGACTCACTTCCGGCTCCACCTGTTCAGCAAGCTCCTCCCACCACAAGCTCATGTGACTGGAGAAGGTCCCATGGGCTGATGAATGGATGGGAAAGCTCTTCCCATTTAAATTACCATTACAGGAGGCTGATAGGATCATTATTCCATTCCCCTTTAGGGGATGTCTCCCCAATCAGAATATAAGTATCTTGGTTGGTTGGTCGTTGTACTTTCTTCTTCAAAGAGGACAAAACTGGCGTCACCATGATAAAGTGAAATTTCAGCGTGTCCGACTGTGGCTGATCAGACCAGTATAAGGTCAGAATTCTCTATCACAGACTGGGCACAGATAGTCCCTGTGAATATTAGGGGTGGATATCCCAAATGTGGGCATCCTATGTTTACTTTGTGCTGTCTCAATTCTGCTTTGCTCAAAGAGCACAGCACCCTTTCTGATGTGGGCATGCCATGCTGAGCCAACTTGTGCCAATGTCTCCCATGTTGCACAGTTAAATCCAAAGTTCTTAAGAGAGACCTTGAGAGTGTCCTTGTATCATTTTTTCTGGCCATGATGTGATCACCTGCCCCATGTGAGTTCTCCATAAAATAATCTTTTTTGGCAAGTGTACATTTTGCATTCGAACAATATGGCCAGCCCATTGCAGGTGCGCTCTCTGAAGCATAGTTTGAATATTTGGCAGTTCAATTCAAGCAAGGACTTCAGTGTCTAGTACCTTATCCTGCCAGGAGATCCTCAGAATCTTCCTAAGACAGTTCAAATGGAAGCGATTCAGTTTCCTGGCATGGCGCTGACTGCCATGTTTCACAAGCATATAACAATGAGGTCAGAACAAGGGTTCTGTAGACCTTCAGCTTGGTAGTCAGTCTAACACATCTCTCCAAAACTTTTCTTCAGAGCCTCCCAAACACCGAGTTAGTTTTGGCAATGCATTCATCAATCTCGTATATCAACGAGTACATCCCTGGAAAGTACACTACCAAGATAAGTGAACTTATCCACAGCATTCAAAATGTCTCCATGTGTTGTAACCGATGGTTCCATGTACGGATGATGTGGTGGTGGCTAATGGAGCACTTGTGTTTTCTTGGTGTTAATTATTAGGCCAAAGTTAGCACAGGCAGCAGAGAACTGATCCATACTTTGTTGCATCTCAGCTTCAGAGGCTGCACTGAGTGCACAATCATCTGCAAATAGAAAATCATGCACCAACACTTCCTCCACTTTGGTCTTGGCTTGTAGTCTTTTCAAACTGAAGAACTTGTCATCAGTACAGTAGTTGACCTTGATGCTGTGTTCATTCTCATTGAAAGCATTTGTCAACATGGCTGAAAACGTCATGCTAAAAAGTGTGGGAGCAAGCACACAGCCCTGTTTCACTCCATTGGTGACTGGGAAGGTACGAGGGCATTGTCTACTATCCAGAACCCAGGCAAACATGGCATCCTGAAACTAATGTACAATATGGATGAACTTCTCTGGGCAACTAAATAAGTATCTTAAAGATAGAAACACATAAGTAGGACAGCTTTGAAAGTAACAATTTGTTGTGTACATGGGGGGAGAAGCAAGCCACACATGGTGCTGAAGAGACAATTTTTTTCTGCTCTGTTTTCCATATGAAAATGCTCGTTTTATCTTATGTTTTCTAGATTCTAAATTTTTAAAATTAAATAAAACTGTTTAAAAGGGTGTAAACATCATGAGGGCATAGAATATCTTTGCAGTTGTATTTATATCCACAGCAGTTAGCTCAGTGTTTTGGCATATAGTAAATGATAGATTCATAAATAGATAGATACTTAATAGATGCCTTTTAATTCATTAATTACATATATTTAAACCTTTTAGGAGTTAATGATCTAAAGGGAGAGATAAGACACGAATAATGAAGCAACAGAGTTTAATAACGTCAGAAAAAAATACCAGTTCAATACACTGATAATGGCATGCACATTCTGCTGCCAACTGAATGTTCAGAACAAAATTGCTACTTTTTTTCTGGTTTATTGAAAGGACAGGTCAGCATAACCTAGGAAGGCTTTTTGGAGAAAGGAAAAAAGCTGTATTTTGAAGGATGGGCAGGATTTAGAACGTCATAAAGGAACTGTTAGGGACCTTTAGCATTGTACGATTTAATTGGGAAGGGACCTTAAAGCTCATCTACTTCAGCTTCCTCCAGAACAGGAATACTCTCTCTGACATTACCAAGAAGCAGCCACACAGTTTCTGCTTAAAAACCTCCAGTCATGGAGAACTTATTACCTATGGAGACAATCCATCAGGCTTTTGTATAGTTATAATTGTTAAGATGTTGAGTTTTTTCCTTACATTGAGATGCAATCTGTTGGCAACTTTTATGTATGTATGTGCTTCTATGCATCACTCCTGGTTCTGCCCTCTCAGCCAGCCAGGCAGCAATGTTATGAGCAAAGGCACTAAAGTTGGAAATTGCTCGAAAATCAATGAGTTTGGCTAGAGCAAAGAGTTTGGAAAGGGGAACACTAGTATATACTTTGTTAACCTGAAAACTGGTTAGAGGAAAGGCAACAGGCTAAATGCATACATTTTATGATTTAATTAATTAAACAATTCCCAATAAAGATAATGGTAACATAATGCATTATGGAGCCAGAAAATATTCTGGCTACCTAGTACAGAAACCTTTTTGCTTATATACATTTTGCCTGAGAAAGGAGTTCTCTGAGATAAACCCATTGTAAACAAAGTGGCGTCAATTGGGTTAATGATCCCAGGCTATGGGCATCTTCCTTCCATAGCATGCCTTTGTGATTTAAAACAAAGTCCCATCACCCAGACCTCCTGTCCCAAGCAGGCAGTTGAAGTTGTTTATTCACAACCCAAGGTGTCTGTGTTTTTCCCTAGGATGCTAGAAGAAGGGTCTGATAAGGAAGTCCTATTTGCTTGATAAAAGGCATTCTATAAACAAAGGAGACTATTAGGTCCAGGCTCTTCTTAATTCAAACTTTTGGCCCTTATTAAAGTCTAAAATTTATATTAAATATTATCAACTTCATAAATACTAGTTAATGAAGCCAGAAAACTAGTCTGGGGAGAGATCAGCGAAGGTGTTAACAAGAAAACGAGTTTGGACTATACTAAAAGCAAAAGGAAGCCATTAAAGATTTTTGAGTAGGAGAATGACATCATCAAAACTGAAGTATTAGTGGGTGAAAGAGTTTGAGGGGGAGAGAGAATAGAAGGTTGTGACTTAGAAGATTATAAAAGAAATTGAAGCAATAAAGACTAATGAGTGTGATGGCAGGGAAAGTGAAAAAGATGAATGTGTGAAAATGGGAAGGATGAGATTTTTGTGAGGGATCAGCAAGATAAACAGGAAGGGATGAAATCCAAGGAAGGAAATGGCAAGGGTCAGACTACTACAAGTATCCCGTAATTTAGCATGTGATTACTTATTTTCTCCTTCCCTATTCCACTGTAGCAATTTACAGAAATGAATGGCATCCATCTAATGGAATGCATAGTGAAATATGGCTTGGTAATTGGTGAAGATTAGAGAGAGGAAAAAAGAAGAGAAAAAAAACAACCTGAGAAAGAGAAGGGACTTGTGGTAGTGATGGGTTTCAGACTCTGTTAACTTCCTTGAAGCTCCCCTGGAATCTCTTCATTTAACCTGGCTTTTCATACTCAAATTGAGCTCTCCCTGTATCTCCTCAGAGAATCTGGCCTTTCATACTCAAATCTGTGACCGCGGTTTGTTATCTCTTGATTGCCCTACCTGCTTCCCACCTAGGCTCCCCCTAGTCTGATGTTTGTTGATTACCTTCAATTGTTTCCAGCCTTCGATCCTCGTTGGAGTCCCTTCTTGAACTTATTCTCCCATTACTATAGACTACCAGGCCCCCACCCCCTCCACCCCGCAACCCTCCTATACTCTTTTCTGTATTTAAGTTCCATCTTGCCTCTAGGAAGGCGCTCAGATTCAATCCAGCTCAGACTGTCTAGCTGGGATTCTTTCTGACCTGCTTGTGAATACAAGCACCACAAATGCTTAGGCTCCTTAAGAGGCAACCTAATTTGGCGAATATTTAATAAACTTTGCTTTCTTTGCCTTTAAGGCTTGAGTCAAATTCATTCGAACACGACCTGGACTGTCGGTATTTTGGGGTGCCCAATCACCCCTGAACCTCATCAGTAGTTCACAATAAAAGAAGCCCTCTGGAGGTTATATCCTAATTTTGCATGGGGGAGACAGTACTGAAAGATGAAGATGAGATGGAGAAGTTCTTTGTCTTGCTGAAGGAATTTTATAGATTTAGCAGCTGTGCTTTAGAGCTCAAAAGAGCTAGGAGGAAAAGAGAAATTAAACCAAGATAATAAAATTCACTTCTGGCTGGTGGAAAGCGATAGGCAAATGCAGGACTTGTGAAGGTGGAGGTCTCCAAAAAAATGAAATCGTACCCCAAGCATATAAGTGGCTGAGCATTTAAATGGATATTTGGGACCACTGGCTTCCCACTTAGTCTCTATTCTCACGTCTAGTCTCCATTCTCACGTCTCTATTTTATCCTTCTGGGGAAAAATGTTCACCACTTCGATACTGTGGCTGTTTTTGTTGTGTTTGTCTTTCATTCTTGAAAACGGACATGACATCATACTCTCCACAAAATTCTATGACCCTAGCGAGTGAGAGATTATACATAACATATGTAGCACAGACAATTCATTCTCCTAGAGCTGTTTCGTCACTGAAACGTCCCAAAGCACCATAGCTTTGGAGGTAAAATTTAGAGTTTGTCTAGGTCAACTTACTCTACAAACAAAATTTAAGAAGGTTCACTGACTTGCAAAAGTCTACTACTTTGGAGTAGTGGAAGATACTAAGTGGAATATCCAGGATAAGAACCAAGGTTCGTTCACTCAACATTAATTCTCATGCTGCCTCCTCTACCTCCAAAGTTCCTTTTGGATACTTCCTTGCAGAGTTGCTATCCTCTATTAGTCTGCTTTCTCTAAGGACTGTATGCTGATTCTTTGCTGAAATAAAGCAGTACTGTTGACTTCACATTTGAGTATTATTCAAAGCTCTTTTGAGTGTAGTCCATAGCCTCAAAGCTATTTCAACTGTTTTGTGAATCAAACCCACAGCCACACCCACCCAGTCAGAACAAAAAGGGTCTCTTAGGTCAAGTGAGTATTTCAAACTGCTTTGTTTACATCTCTGTGGTAATTCCCCCAACCTAACTGAAATTTGTGTTGTAGTAAGTAAATTTCTCTTAACTTCAAATCTTGTCCCTGGCATATTTCATTCACTAGAAAATTGGCGGGGTAGGGATGGGGCTGTTAACTTTTGTCTGAATTCTTAAAGTCAAATCCAAATTGTGGCTCTCCCTATATAATAAAATGTTCTCACATTGGAAAATCAATCAAACAAACAAATAAACATTGAAAGACAACTGAAATCTCTGGAAGAGAAAAGAAGAAAGAAAATATTTCACAACTTCCATGCTTGACAGAAATCAACATTCAGTAAGTACAGTATAGTCATTCTCCTTCTTGCTGGGTAATATTTTTCCTTTTCTTAGTGAGTCAAGCGTAACTGACATGACCATACGTGAGTTCCCTATCATAGGAAGTATTCAAACAGAAATGGGATGACTATCCAACAGAAATATTACATGAAAGATTCCTAAATTGTAGGAAAATAGATTCATAAATTTCTAAGTTCTTTCAAACTAGATTTTACATACACAAGACTTCTGTTATTTCATTCAGTAAGCTTCATGTTAGAGTTGAAAAGTTAGCTGACTACCAATAGTATATTTTGAATTTCATTTGATCTATTAATTGGTAAGCTATATATTGAAGTTTACTTATCAGTAGAATTTTGGTCAGTAGTAAGTACTTGTTAACTTAAGTTGTTCATTTAAAGGCTAGATGCCTGATTGATGGAGGTTACTGTCATGTCTGAGGTAGTAGTTAGAACCCTTAAAGGTTAAGATTCTACAGTTAATCATGATTTAACATTTACACTTGGTAAGTTTGTCTTAGAGTATTCATGATGACCATAAGCAAAAAGACTTCTAGCAAAATTTTTAAAGGTTATGTACTAATATCTGTGGCACAGAATGGAAAGATAGAGACACTGTAAGAAACCTGAAAGGGTCCTCTAAATCAATGAAAATTTTGATAGTTGGTGAAAATGATGAAAAGCATGATATAAAATATAGGTTGAGTTTAAGAAATAAAAAGGCTAAAATCTTGTAGATTACTTAGAAATCCCATAGCTTTATATCAGGAATAGTTTAAGAAAACAGTCAGACACTGCTGTACATTGTAAGAACTAAACATTAGCAAAAAAATGAAACTGACCATATCTTAAATGATAGGAAATGATCACTTACTAATGGGGAGGAGGAGGGATTACATAATGCATTGTCTTTATAATCAGATCACCGATTAGTTATAATGAAAGTAAATGACAATATTCTAGAATTAGAAAGAACAGATAAAAATTATTTTAAAAAAATATACTGCTTTAATCTGACCTATTCACACGAGCCTTCAAAGTCAAAGGAAAAGGAAATAGACAAGGAAATAGAGAAAGACATAATATTGCTCATGATTATGAATATATATTACAGAAGGTTAACTGATGTAAAATAGTTGTCATAATTAGAAGACCAAAAAAAGTCCCCAAACTTCCATAACCAGAGAACCCTTGATCACATTACTCAATGGGAAGATATAGCAAGCAAAGGCAAAGCCTGTTTAAAGTACAAACTTATCTGCAAAATGCAGAAGAAAACTATGGCAGATTATGAGTACTATCACTTCATAAAACAGGAAAAATTAGTGTAGAAATAAAGCAATCTGTAGACCACTTGGCATAGTTGAACCTGATAAGCAGTCAACAAATATTTGTAGTAAATTTAAAAGCATTTCCATAGTCATCTGTTTTTATCATCAATGACAATGAAACTACTGAATTCAGCCTCTAGCATATCAGCCCCTAATAGGCTAGATTAATTAGGAAGTTAAAACAGTATTTAACAACATAATCAAGAGAAATGGCTAGGCCATATTGAAATACTCTGAAAAATTATGGGCTGGATACAACTTAAATTTGTAAGCAACAAGAGATCATTTTACAAGATATCTCCAAAAGATTAAAACGCTAAAACAATGGAAAAAATATCAGGCAATATTAATATCATCAAAAAGTGATTAGATCCAATTAGATCCAATAACTTCCAACCCAAATATCTGCTCTCTCATCTTTGTAAAATCTTTACAAGAATGATCTCTATATATATTGAGAGTGTCCTTCTGGGCAATATAAGAAGGGGATAGGCAAGCTCTTAAAACTTATTTTCTATAACTAACTATATCTTTATAATCACAGAATTGACTCAAAAGTGCAAGGAATACAATATCACTCTGAGTCTAGTGTTTGTTTGCTTTTTAAAAAAATTTGGCATCAGAGCAAAATACAGCTTTATGCCTTCTTCTATAACCAGTCTCTCGTGCATATCTTAAAATCATGCAGGAGTCTTGGAGAATACTACCCTACAGATAGCTGTCCAACAAACCAATGATTACTATCTTCAAAAGAGACATCTAATTAAGAGGTATATACACAACAAAGGATGTATCTTCTACTGTCACTGAGAGTTCTGAGAAAGGTATGAATATAAAAAGAATTTTATCTACATGGTGAGAGCCTCCTGATTTTCCTATTTGCAGATGATACTATACTGATTATGTTAAACATTCCAGAATATTCAGGGTCTACTCTACAATATCCAAGATTGCTCTAAAGAAATTAATTTAATAACATATCCAGGAAAAATTAAATGGACAGAAATGCCTATTATTCAGATCAATTGAAATGGCCAGACCACTGAGTATAAGCATTAGTACATATATATGGAAAAAGTATTGCAGGTAGATAGAAGCTGAGCAAAGAACTGAATAAGAAAAACAAAGTGGACTGACTTTCACTTGATAAATTTATGGGTTTTTAATGATCCCAAGTTTCTCATAGTACAAATACTCATTTTTAAAAATCATTGCTATCTTTTGCTTTTATATCATTTCCAATTATATCACTTGCCTCTTTCCTACACAGTAACTCATCCTTTGAAACAAAAAATAACTCTTGTAGGGAAACATGAAAGCTATTTTCAGGAATTTAAAGGACTTTTCCTCTCCAGGCCTCAGTTACCTCATCTGTGAAATAAATGGCTTGGACAAGATAAGCTTCACCATCCCTTCTAAGTTTAAATCCCATAATCCTATGGCTGTCAAACCGAAGAAGAACTGGATTTTGATAGCATAGTTCCAGAAGGCAGAACTAGGACCAAGGGTAGGAAATTACAATGAGGCAATTTTGACTCAGGAAAGAGAAATTGAATATTCTACCACATGGATGTGATACAATGATCATTAGTATTTATTATTCATTTGCCATTCTACACATCATTATGAAAACAATGCAATTTCTATCGAATCTCCCTGCAGCAACAATTTCATGTATGTCACAAAACCCAATGTTAAGACATAGGCCAGAATTTAGCTCTGTTTTACCTCGTTGTACATTAACTCTTCTGCTCACCAACTCACATATTTTCCCGTTATTATACTATCAACTGCTCATTATTCAGGGCCTAAATATTCAGTGTATCATTATCACTGTCTCTTCTTTTAGAAGTTTACTCATCTCTCCCATTCAATGGGGGAGAAGTATTATACTGAGGAAGTGGAGGCCATATCAAGTAAGAAGTCTACTGAGGTGGAAGGGAAGTGAGGGTGCAAAGGGAACTTTCCCAAAATTCAAAATAAAGGTGACAGCTTCCATATATTTCCATTATCTGAGTTAGCCTTGTTCCTATTTTACAAAACTTATTATCTTTACTCCTAACCCCCAACTTCTGAACTTGCTTATTACTGTTAAGGGAATCATTATACTTGCATTCATTCATCCAGTCAATCAATCAATCAATCAATAAACATTTACTAAGTACCTCCTATGTTCCAGGCACTGTGTTATGTGCTGGAGACACAAAAAGAGAGGAAAGATGGTCCCTTTCCTCAAAGAGCTTACAATCTAATTGGGGGGAAGGTGCAACATGCAAACAAATAAATGCAAAACAAGCTATATACAGAATAAATAGGAAATAATTAACAGAGGGAAGGCACTAGAATTAAGAGGGGCTGGGAAAAGCTTCCTGTAAAAGATTGGATTTTAGTTCACAGCCTTGGGGCCATCCTTAACTCTTCATCTTTCTCCTATTTCCACATATCCGATTAGTTGCCAGATTTTGTAATTTTTTTCTACATAGCATTTCTTAAATATGCCCCACTTTTCTCCACTCACAGTTATCACCTCAGTACAGACCCACACCAGCTCCCACCTGAATTATGTCAATACCTCAACAGAATTACTTCAAGAACATCCTCTCTCCAGTTCATTCTCTGCATAACTGACAATGTCATTTTCCTAAAACAGAGATTTGCCTGTCACCAAATAGATTCCAAAGACCCACTAAAACCTTTAGGTTCAAATATGAACTCCTTTGTTTGGCATTTAAAACTTTCCACAATTTAGCCCCATCTTTCAGTCTTCTTACACGTATCTCTCCTGTGAACACTTTTTGGTCCTGGCAAGCTGCTTACATGTTCATAACACAGGATGCTTCATCTCTTATGTCCACAATAGAATTGGTTGGCCTCCATCACCCCAGGACTAGAAAGTTCCCCCTCTTCATATCTCAGAAAATTCCTGGCTGCCTTTAAGATTAATCTCAAGTACTAATCAAGTATTAATCTCCTTGCACAAGGCACAGAAGTTCCTTTTATGTTGCCAGTGTCTTCTTCTTAAAGGTTATACTTTTGTCTACTCTGTAAGTATAAATTTATGAATATGTTACCACTTCAATTAGAAAAATAAGCTTTTTGAAGGTTGGGAGTGCTTTTTTCCCTTTTTTCTTTGTTGTTGTTGGTTTTTTTTTTTTATCCCCAGACCTTAGTACATTGTTCTTTACTCATTCAGTAATTTCCAGTTCTTTGTAACCTAGTGGACCATACTGTCTTGTTCATGGGATAAGCCAAACAGCCAGAAAGTGTCTCAGTTTGCATTTGAACTCAGGTCTTTTTTGACTTCAGGCTCAGTACTCTAAATCCACTGAGCTTTGTTTGTATCCACTTAGCACAGCATCTAACAATATGGGGAACTTCCCACCTTCTCCAGGAAGTCTTGTGCAATACCTCTTAACTCTAGTGCCTTCCCTCTGTTAATTATATACTATTTATCCTGTACTGGGCAAGTTGTTTAATCTCTCAAAGCTCTCCACACCTCCCTAAGACTTTGTAGGGTGAAGAATTGGTAGAGGGAGTTTCCTTTTCCAAGTATTCCCTATCTCAACAGAATCGAATTCTGGCAAGTTTTTCCCAGAGAGGAGAGTAGTACTTCTCCCCTTAGGGTTCTGGGGAATTACACTAACTGGTGGTAGAATCTAATACTGTCACTCATAAGTTCCTATCTACTGTGCTGTCCAATGTTAGTCAATCTGTAGAACTCTATTAGTTTCTAGAAAAGGGAATTTATTGAGAAGGCATAACAAGAAGAAATAAAAACTCACTGAATAACCTGGGCATTCCCATTTCAGGATATTCATTCATCTAAAATCAGGAAAAAATAAATATTAAAAAATAGAATTAATGATATGGTGTATCTTCTCTGATGGTGGTGTCCTGCTACTCCATAGGCATCATGACTCTGCTCTTTACTGGGCACATCAAAATGAATGAATTCCAAGCCTCAAGTCAGGAAGACATGAATTCAAATCCATTCTCAGGCATTTACTTGCTGTTTGACCCTTGGCAAGTCCCTTAACCTCTATCTGCCTCAGTTTCCTCAAAAATAGAGATATGTACTGTATGTATGCTTCAGCCCTCAGGATGCATGCGTGTATACTAAGGCTTAATTGGCCCTTAAGACCCGGCTTTTCCCTTGTTCCAGCTGTTGTTATTTTGTGGCACAATTAGGGTTGTATTTCCTGGCCTCTTGCCTTTCTTTCTGCATTCTTTATTAGGCAATTCAGAATATACTCTCAGCCTCCTATTACTTCCACATCAGCTCGTTGTCTAAAAGCTCCATTAGGTATGAGATTGGAGCATACACCCCACAACATATTTAAGCTGCCAGCTGGCCCATGGAGCTATGGACAATGGCAGGCACTCACCTACACTGCTCTCCAGTGGTATCTGATCTCTTCACCAACTGCTGTCCTTGTCGACGCGTCACTATTTAGAAAGAAGTCTCCCCTCTTTTGCTTTAACAACCCTCCCCTCCTGGACTCTCCTCTGTACGGTGACTTTGTTCTTGCTTGGTACTCTTACCTAAGTATTCTTTTTTAGTCTTCTTTTCTGTCTTATGATCTATATACGTTCATGCCCTTAACCAAAGGTGTACTGTAGGGTACACCTTTCTCTCAATCCTCCTCTCGGCAATTTCATTAGCTCTCATGAGTTCAAATTTCACTTCCATGCTGATGACCCTGAAGTCTAAACATCCAGTCCTAGTCATTCTCCTGAGCTCAATCTAGTTCCACAACAGCACAGTGGCCAACACACAGCAAGTGCTCAATATATAGTTGATGATTACCAACTAAAAATATTACACTCTGCAATAAATCATCTCATTACACTGAGACAAACTATTCCAGGCTTAGGAAAACAAGTTATTTAGCATGTGACCTAAATTTTCATTTATAATGAAGTGATAATTTTTTTAATTGAAAAAATATCTTTAGGAAAACTTGGGAATAATGGAAATTATGATTTAGGGTCAGTTCATATCTAGCAATTAATAGTAGAAAATATTTACCCAGTTTCTCAGGAATTTTCACGGCCTCACACTGAATAGGGATGGGGATGGAAACAAACCTAAATACCTTGTGAGGGCATGATTGAGTTTATTTCAATCCTTCACTAGGTTAGCGATCTCACTGGAAGGAACACTTCCTTCAACAGCACAGATGTATTGTCATTCTTATTCATATCTCTTCATACTCACTGCTTTGAAAACCTTTAGTTTTAAACAAAACTTTGGTAGAATGCTTGTAGTAAAATCCTCTAAAATTATTTTAATGCCTATTGACAAACAATATAAGTTCATTAAAAAACACCTGTGCTGTTCATCTAGTATCCCTCAGTCTCACTACATGATGAGGCCCATCTCTTTTCCTAGCTATATGTGTTCTGGATCATATATTGTATACAGCTTCTTACTCTAACATGTTAGAAATGGCAATAAAATTGGAGGCAATATCACAAAGTGGAATTGTTTTATTTTTTGCATGTGTGTCCTTAGTGCCTAGAAGAGTGCTTGGCACATGGTAGGCACTTAATACTTTTTTTGATTTTAAATCCTCTACATTCCCCAACGTATCCCTCCCTCTTTCCCTCCCAGAGAGCTCTCTCTTGTAAGAAAGAAAAGAGAGAGGGAAAAAGTCTGGTAAAAAAATTTCAGTCAAATCTGAAATTACATGCAGTGGTTTCACATCCCTAATCCTTGACCTCTGAAAAGCAAGGTGCCCTCTCATATCTCTTCTTTAGACCATACTTGGTCATTAAAAATTCCCCGCTTCCAGCTGTTTTATTGTTCTTTCACTTGCATTATTGTAATTTTGTTTTTTTGGTCAACTTATGTAAGAGTGGAGAATGATTAAGAAAACCAAATCACCCTTCTCACTTGAAACAACTGATAAAATGCTAAGCCCTGTTCCCTTACCTGAGGTTCAAAGACCTGCTTGAATCAGTCAACAGCTTTAGACTGTGTCATTGATCATTTAGAAATCTGTGATAATCACAGGATGAAATGGAGTGAGGTCAGGATTTGTTGAGAGACTTGGTGATGCTCTATAAAATCAAGAAGCTAGATTAGCATTTGTGTGCTTGCCAGCATAAAGGAGAGTCCTTCCAGGTAAGCCGCTAAGAAGGAATTGCTGGGTGAAGGGGGGAGAAGGAGAGGAGAGAAGGAGGTGAGGAAGAGAAAGTCAGCCTCATCCTTGGTCTCCTCTACAACCACTGAAGCAGAGGAATATCCTGTGAACTTCAGAGGGTTATGGGTTTGGGGGCTTCCCATTGCAGTCCTGGTAGCATCTGAAAAAGCTAATGTGGTATCTGATTTGAGAATGAAGGACAAACTAGACAGACTGAATACAAGCAATTTCAATTCTATAAAGAGCCCAGAAAAGGAGAGATATTAAGCCTAAGAGGAACTTCACAAACACCCCACAAAAGGGAGAAAGCAACTTAGAGGTATACTGGACTTGATATATTAGCCCACTGTCCCCTGGACTCATTATGTATTACAGACTTTTGGGGGGATGTTTTATACTAACTCTTCATTACCACCACAGTTGTAAAACCTCGTTTTCTAAAAGCTAATTAAATCTAGTTAATTGATACTAACATAATCAGCAGAGAAGCAAATTGTTGGGGGCTCATGAACTTAAAAAGACAAGCCCAGAATCCTGAAGGGAGATGTGGCAGCCAGGCTCTGGGATCCAGTCAGTCAGGAGGTTTGGAGTGAGAAGAGTAGTTTCAGAGCATATACTACAGTGTCCTTTATTTTAGCTTATTTGTATCTTTCTTTCCTTCTATTCATCATATGTGTCACTTCTGACAATACGACACTATTTCACAACTTACATAGTGACTCAGCTAATGGGAATACACTTTGTCTATAGTTCTGTGCTACTATAAAAAGTGTTTCTACAAATATTTTTGTGTATGGGCCCTTTTAAAAATTATTGATCTCTCTAGGACACAGGCCTTTAATTCTAAGGTTTATTGGAATATAATGGCATAAAGTTTTGGCAACCATACCCTAGAAGGGCCCAGCCACACCTGGTACCAAGCAGGACTTGATTTCCTTCTTCCTCACTGTAGTATACCACAGGCTCCATGAGCAATGCTTGAAGGATCTACCTAGAACCAAGCAAGACCTCCTTCCTGCTCATCTACCCCATAGCTCACTCCCAATTTTCCTACTAATCATCCCTTCCCTGCTCCTGGCCCAACACTGACCCCCACATTTCCACCGCTGCCAAAGAGAACTCAGAACTTACTCTATGGTGGCCTTCTTTTTGTGAGATTTTCTTTGAGGCTAAGACTGGCAAAGGAAGATAAAGGTAACAAAATTGATATAAATGGACAGACAAAATGGCAAACACTTGATGAGTCCTAAGGACTTCTGGGCTTTGCTGAGCCTTTCTATTCTCTCAGTAACTGAACTTATAAAGACAATCATTGCCCTCCCCAGTTAAAATGTGTCATTTTCTATTTGCGTCATCAGTACTTAGCACAATCTTTGGTAAATAATGAACACTGAATAAATGCTTTTTCATTTGTTCATCATTCAAGGCCCAAGTATTCCTCTTCAATATGAATACTTTTTAAAACAAGTTTTCTATTCTATCATGGAAATACAATTTTTATAGAAATTCATCAAAAACAGGATCATAGGCCTTCAGAACTGAAAGGGTGTCTAGAGAACTTCCAAGCTCAGTAGCTGATAATCTATCATGGAAATACAATTTTTATAGAAATTCACCAAAAATAGGATCATAGGCCTTCAGAACTGAAAGGGTGTCTAGAGAACTTCCGAGCTGAGTAGCTGATAATCTATCATGGAAATACAGTTTTTATAGAAATTCACCAAAAATAGGATCATAGGCCTTCAGAACTGAAAGGGTGTCTAGAGAACTTCCAAGCTGAGTAGCTGAGAGTTCTCTGATTTGCCTTGCTGACAATTTCATCCTTCAAAAGTTAGAGAAACCAAGAGGAAATGCTATTCTGTATTGATTTTCATCAACCAGGAGAAACCGGTTACTAAGGTAGAAATGATGGGAACCTAGTGAGCCAGTATGATAGAGGCAAGAAAAGCTGGGAACAGTCTGAAATACGTCCTGGACTTGTGGAAAAGAAATCAGAGGATTCAGAGAAAAGATAGGTAGGATCCTATGGGCTAATATTCTACAGAGGAAGTCTGCTCAAAAGGAATGAGAAGTTCTAAAGAATAAAATTCTCAAGATACAAAGAGAAAGAATTCTGATAAGAAAACAAGAGTTATCTAAAGAGACTTTTGGATGCATCAGGATCTCATCAAACAATTTAGTTTTATGAACACATATATAAAATGTAAGGCAGACGTAACTAAGGGTGAATAGAAAGGTTGTGAGAAAAGTGTCAGAATTTTTAAGGCTAAGACTGGCAAAGGGAGCTAAAGGTAACAAAGTAGGGAATTGTTTTTTAAGGCAACATCGGATAGAAGAATCAACGAAGGGACAGCAAGACAAAAATGCCTCATGATAAAGAGAAGGAAGAGTTGCTTCAGTTTTATTTTGCTTCTATTTTCTCTTCTAAGCGGAATGATCTTTGGATAGGGAGAACAAAAATGATAAGTATTAAGTTGATACTCAAGAAGAGAACATTCAAATAACCTAACCCAGATAAATTACCTGCTAGAGTGCCAAAAGAAATGGCCAATAGGATTGTGGAGTCACTGTCCATGATCTTTGGAATTTTGAAGAGGTAGTTTGGGGCTGGATAAAGACAAATATTTTAATTTTCAAAAGGGAAGAAAATAGTCTGCACATTATAGACCGGTAAACTTGACTTCAATTCCTTGCAAAATGCTAGAACACATCATTAAAAGGAAAATCAGCGAATGCTTAAAAATGAAGTAATCACAAAAAGTGTTCATTCCTTTAGGTATGCCACTTTAACCCAATGAACCCATGCTAGTCATATGCCCTGAGGAGGACAATGAAAAAAAAAAGTCTAAAATACTCCAAAATATTTCTAGCATTGCTTTGAGTTGTAGCAAAGAAGTGGAAATAAAATAGATATGAAATCTAATGACCAAGATTCCCCATTCCCACCCCCAAAGACATGAAAAGACATGTTTCTTTGCAGAAGTGAGGGATAATGGGTGTGTGTGGAACACTGACTATATTGCCAGACTTTTTCAATGAGTTGGATAGTTTTGCTGTGAATTGCTTCCCCACCCCTTCACTCTCTCCCCCATGTCATTCTGTCAAATTATATAACTGAAGGCTTTCTGTGAAGTGGAAGGATATAGTGGGGTAAGGTGATGTAAAAGCACACCATATCAGTAAAATCTATTAAAAATAGAAGAGGTTGTGTCAGACTGAACACTTTTTTTTTGACAGAAGTATTAGACTTATTGAATGCAAGAATGCTATAGCTATACAATTCACATAAATTTTAGCAAGGGGCAGACTCTCACTCTCTTCTTTGGAAAAGATGGAGAGGGATGTACTAGACAATAACACAGTTAGATGTATTTGGAACTGGTTGAATGGCCATACTCAAAGAATAGTCATTAATGAGTTGATGTCAAATTGGAAGGTCTGCTTTGACTCGTGTTAAACTTTTTTTTTTATCATTAACTTTATCACATACTGAGATGATAGCTATACTCAGTGACTGGGTCAGGATTCAAAAAGACTCTTATCAAGTTAGACCAAGGTTTTAGCTTGGAGACAGTGAACTGTTGTTGTTTTTGATAACTGCATTTCAGTATAATTGGTTTCCTTTGTAATACTATGTATTTTATTTTACATTATTCTGAGATGGGGTCTGTGAATTTTATCAGATTACCAAAGGGGTCCGTGAAACATTAAAAGGTTTAGAACCTAGAATTTTGAAAAATAAATTTAATAAATATAAGTATAAAGTCTTACATTTGGGCCAATCAAAAAAAAATCCATCAGCTTCACAAAAACATGCAGCAGAACACCTAGAAAAAAGTCTAACATTTTAATGAATGATATGTTTTGATATGAGTCAGAAGTGTGATAGGGCAGTCAAAAAAATGCAAGGTAAAGTGTCAAGAATTAGGGAGATAACAGTTCCACTTAACTCTGACTTGGTAGGTAGGACCATAACTACAATTTTGCGAATCACATTTTGAAAGACATTGATTAGCAAGTGGGCCTCCAAAGGAGGGTGTGGTGAATTGACTCAAGTTCATGCTACGAAGAAAGTGCAAAGAACGAGATGTTTATTCTGGAGAAAATTAGTAGATGGTACAAAAACCTCCCTTCAAGTATTTGAAGAGGTGTCATGTGGGTAGAGAACTATATTTCATTGGTTTTGTTCCAGAGGACAAAACCTCTAGGAGCAATAGGGAGAAGTTGAGAAGAGAGAAATGGCCTTGATTGTTAGGGGGAAAATCCTAACAGAAATATCCACAATTGGAGTAAGCTGCTTTGGATAGTAGCGAGCTTCCTCTCAGAAGAGATCTTCGAGCAAAGGCTGATGACTACTTTACTTGCTGGGTATAATATAAAAGGAATACTTGCTAAGGTATGGGTTGGATTAGAAGACCTCTGGGGTTATAAGACTGTTATCTAGTCCAGTTCCTTATTTTATAGTTGAGAAAAGTCATTTCCCCAACATCACATATATAGCCAGTTGGTGACAAAAGTGAGCACAAAATCCATGTCTCCTCATTCCCAGATCAGGATACTTTTTATTTCATTATGCTAAGGCATAGTAAAGAATTAAGTTGCCACCTGAGATATATCAACCAACCAACATGTCAGGCACTGTGCTAAATGCTAGAGATACAAAGTCAAAAGTGAAATGATCCCTGTGCTCATGTAACTTACATTCCATTAAAGAAGTAACACATATATCAGAATAAACAAAATATATAAAGATTAAACACAAGATAAGTTTGCAGGGAAGTCACCAACAACCAGGGGATTGAATGGTTTCATGTAGAAAGTAGCAAATAAGTTTTGAAGGAACCAAAGATTCTAAAAGATGGAGATGAGGAGGGAGGGCTTTTCAAGAAATGGGGGCAGGGGAAGAGACAGGACAGCAGCAAAAAAAAAAAGAATGTAATATTATTTATTAAGATATCAACTGGGTAAAACTCACCTCTCAAAATGTAGAGGAATCCAAGCTGAGATGAAAGCTGGAAAGGTTTCATTAAGAGGAAAATCAGGCACTAGTGCTGAGACACTTTGAGTCCAAAGCTGTAATGGAAATTTAAAGAATATAATAATGGTCATTTAAATGGGAAGATCTTTCCCATTCATTAACAGGTCCATGTGATCTGCCTGACACATGGAAGTCTGAGTTACATGGAGCCTATAGTGGGAGGAGTGTGCTGAATGGGTAGAGCAGGAAGGGTGGAGCAGAGCTGAGAGAAAATTGCTCAGTCGTCAGACCTGAGGGAGAGAGAAAACAGACAGCTGGTTAGCATGAGTGGGAGAGCTTGTTTGTGATTTGTTTAAGGGAGCCTGTTTGTGATTTGTTTTAAGAGAGCTGGTTTGTGGAAAGGCCCTAGCAGGAGAAAGGCTTGGGGATGGTAGTGCCCCCTGCATCGTTATTGTGTATGGATTTCTTTGTTGCTATGATGAATCTGGCTTTCTGGTGTTGGGATTCAGCTTTATGGTGTTTGAATAAATGTTTTGGATCTGTCTTTCATGTGGATAGTCTACTGTATTTCACAATTCAGAATTGCACTGACATATTCATGGCTGTCGTAGACACTGTGAATATTGTGTTGTCGCTACAAAAGTACAAAGAAGCCCGAAGCCTAGTAGAGGCAGGGGAGATTTAGGAAGGGAATGTGAAAAAGAATAAAAAAGAAAAACCTTTCCCAGGCACACGTGGTAAACAGATGTTTTGCAGCAACAGTTGACCACAAGGCTGTTTTGGGCTAGTTGGGGGACTGGGGGGGGAGGGGGGAGACACAGCTCAGCAAGGTCAGTCAGTGAATACCAGCAAAGGTATCTGTGAGTGAGCAAGACTTTGGTTCATTACAAGTTCCTGATTGGTGACTTTCAGCAAACAGCCTTATTTTATTCTGAGTCCAGTGCACCTGGTTGTTAAACTAACTAATAGAAAACAGATATATTAATCTCAGGGATACTTCCAAATTTCCCCCTTTTTGATCAAGTTGGTCTCATGGCCCACAGCTGACCAAGGAGGCATGACCTGCTGCTGCCCTGTGTGGTTTCCTTTAGCACAAATCTAACAAAATTTGAGGTTGCCAGTTTTTGCTAGGGCTTGAAGCAAACTCCTGAGGGGGGTACTGGGTTACCTCTCCTTTCTTAGCAATGCGGAAGGCAGAAAGTAAGGGGAATAAAAGAGGAAGCCAAGACAGAATTACAAGGGTCAGCTTGACTGGATCACAAAGTGTGTGAAGAGTAGAAAAAAATGATAAAGCTAGGTTAGGTCTGGGTTGTAAAAACTTTAGAGGTCAAAGAGAGGAATTGCCATTTGATACTAGGGTTGAATGGGGATAATTGACTAGGAGACTGACATGGTCAGAATGTCACTAAACCAGCTCTATGGACAGTAAACAAGTTTACTTTACTTCTTGGAGCACTTCAGGTCTTTTATTTGTAAAATGAGGGTTGGACCAAATAATCTTCAAGTGTCTTTCATCTCTAAATCCTATGATTTTTCACTTTAGATCCATTATCAATAAAAGGAAGAGGATTGGATCAATCTCTGAAAGCTCTTAATAGGGCTAAAATTCTGTGAATCACAGGTATTCCATCATTGCACTACTGTTATCTCTGTCATTCCAATCTTTTCAGCTTTTAATATTTATCAAGCATCAAACATATAAGATGTCATTTTTTCCTTTAATAAGTTAAGATCATATGAGTGATGTCATATTTAGAAACTGTATTTGAACTTATGTATACAAGGTTATTTTATCTTTATAAGGCCCAAGAATTGGCTGAAAGATTGTGAATTAAACACATTTAAGTAACTCTTTTAGGTTTACAAAGTCCCTCTCCTTTTTCCCTCCTCCATAACCTTATAAATTAGTTGGTATATTAATGACGTCATTTTACAGAAAATTTTACAGAAAAGTTAACTGACTGACAATTGACAATTTAGCTATGGCAGTTAAGTATCAAAAGCCAGAATCTGAACCCAGAGCACTGGGTTGTTTTTACCATATCATGCTACATAGAACATTAAAACATGAAAGACATGGTTAAACTTAAATCTATGAGTAAAGATGATTCCATTTCACAAGTACCAAAAAGGATATAACTGAAGAAGCTTACAGATGCAAAGTTTATGCCAAAAAAAAAAGTTTATTGAAATCACAGAGTGTATGTTTATATTTATACATAAAAATATTTCAAGCTCAATACTGAAAACTACTACAATATTGCCGTTTGGTTAGTCAGTTAAATTATTTTTTTCTCTTCTACTTTACATACTTACAACTTTTCTGAGCAATGATCTATATTTTCAAAATATTTTTTTTATTATAAGTAGGAGGAAATGATTGTCTTTTCCAAATGAAAACATTTCCTGACCTGGGAATCATTCGTAAATTTTGAAATGCTAATTTTAGGTACAAAATAAAAAGAAAAATTTACATTTCCCTTAAAGATCCTCACCCCACCCCAACTCCAATCAAATAAAAACCAAGCATAATCAACCCATGTCATTATTTATAAGGCCTTAAAGATGTGAAGGTGGCAGTGGACCATCCCAGGACCTTAAGACTAAAAAGTTATATCAGTCACATAATTCCTTTGAAAATTAACAACAGGTTATAAACAGTGAAACTTATCTCTCATATTAACAATGTGTACAGTTGGAAATAAATATACAGAGTACTTCAAAACAAAATCTTCTGCAACACTTAAAGAAATGGTTTCCCGGGAAACTATGCTCCTGCCTCTGGCATTTCAGAGACCACTGTAGCTCAAAGATGAAGTTTTCTTTTCCATCAGCTGTCCAAGTCTTCATTCTTCTAAGTATCTTCTAGGGTAGTTTTTTTTTTAAACAAGTGACACAACTTGACATTCCATTATACTGACAGCAAAACTCAGTTTCATTTTCTCCAGTACTAGAAAAAATTAAAAATAAACACAAGAGGGAAAGCACTTAGTTTAAAAGTTCACATACAATTATGAGATGTGAGTTTTAGAGTTCTAAAACAAGCACTCAGGCAGATGCGATCTTTGTAGGTCTTTACTGCAACAATTACAACTTCTATTACACACACACACACGCACACACACTGACAAGACTCTTCATTTTCTATGGCATATTAGCTGATATGGATGAATTACTTTTAAAATGTTTTAGCTGTTCTAACATCTAACAGATGACAAATAATTGACATCTTTTTTGCTGCATGGAGAAAAGTGTTAGCACTGAAGCTAAAGAATTTGCTAGTTTCCTAAGACATTATCAACCAAATAAAGAAACGAAAGAAGAGGCCAGCCTTAACTTTCATATATTGTCTTTTATATACCAAGTTGATACCTCAGTACCTTTGTTGTTAAACTAAAATGTAGCAGTTCACTTTGAAAAGACCCGGGAGTTCTGTGTCCCTTTAAACCAGTCAAAATCTAATGTATAACTTTCCAGGAGAAAGAGGCAACTAGTCTGTATCATAAGAAGAACCAATTTCTTCTGGATCCTACCTCAATTTTAATTTCTTTGGAAAAACTGGAGAGTGACACTTCTCTCTAACCATTATCTTCCTCTAACCTTCCAAATCAGGCCTACTGCACAGCTGGTGTGGCACGTGACCAACGGGGTTCAGCTAGGGGCTAGAGTATGATTTCAAGCTACCTGCCTTCCCATTCTACCCAGAAACAAGTTGCTGAGAAAAACGGATAGAACTAAAAAATAATCTTTACAATTTTTATGTCAAATAGGAAAATTTCCCAAGTAGTCTCTCATGGATGTGCACTATTAGCCCTGTGATCTTTATCAGGGACTTAGGACAGCATGCTTGTCCAACTTGCATGTCAATAAAATCAATTAATAAATATTATAAACCTATGTGCCAGAAACTGTGTGAGATGCTGGGATTACAAATACGTTGAATGGAGCAATCTGCAGTCTCAAGGATATGCCATTCTAACAGGGAAGACAAGTTCATATATAGGTATATACTGAATAAGTAGAAAAAAGAATAAGAGCAGTTGGGGTGAGAGAGGCGGGTATCAGGAAAGACTTTATGTCCAAGTTGCCAGTGAAACTGCATGTTGAAGGAAGAGGGATTTTAGAAGGCTGAAGTGAGAAAGGAGAATACCGTAGAGGTCAGGATGGTGGCCAGTGCAAAGGCAAAGAGACTGGGAAATGGACTATTATGTGTGAAGAACACAAATGAGTCGTTTTTCAGTTATGTCTGATGTTTCATGATCCCAATTAAGGTTTTCTTGGTAGAGACACTGGAGTGGTTTGCCATTTCCTTCTTCAGTTCATTTTATAGATGAGGAAACTGAAGCAAACAGGCTTAAGTAATTTGCCAAGGGTCACAAAGCTAGTGTTTCAGATATTGAACTCTATCTACTGTTCCAACTAGCTAGCTAGTCTGTGGGAGGGGAAGTAACATACAATAAAACAGAAAACATAATTTGGGGAAAGGTTGTGAAGGACTTCAAAAGATAAAGCAGAGGAGCTTAAAGGTCACAGCGAGCCATCAGTTTACTGATTAAGAGAGAGCACTTCAAAAAATTACTTTAGCATCAGTCTGAAGCATGGACTACTGTTGGGAGAGCATGGAAACCAACAAGGAGACATCAAAATCATCTTGATAAAATGACACACAATAGCAGGGGGTGTGTGTGCGTGTGCACGTGCATGCGTGTGTGTGTGTGTGTGTGTGATGGACCAAACCCTTTAGCAGTCTGGTGAACCCCATGGATTCCTCAGAATATGCTTTTTTTAACTAAACACACTTATAATTGAAGAAAATGACAAATTTCTGTTACAGGTTAGTGGGAATGAAAACACATAAACTCATTACCCCTGTGCCAGACAAGAGTCAAGAAATAAAAAGATCTTGACATTTTAGAACATTTTAAAGTATAACTTCACTAGTATCAGGTAGTATAGAAAGCATGGCTAGATAACAATTCATTAAAAAAAAGTCTGGGGATTTGAGTGCAATAAAAGTATGGTCAAATTTATGACATCATAGGATGAGTCAAGAGAAGCACAGTATCCAGGAATAAGAACAGGACAGTTCTGCTATACTATGCTATAGTTAGACTACACTGAGAGTTTTGTCTTTAGTTTCAGAGGCCACATTTTAGGAAGAACACTGTGAAGTTGTAGAGCATCAAGAATCCTTGAGTTCATGCTCCATGAGTACTGACTGAAGGAACAAGGGAATATTTAGATTTAAAAGAAGACTTAAATAGGATAGGATAACTAAGCATCCTAAGAGAGAGAATAGACTTATTCTGCTTAGTCCTAGAAGGAAGAACAAGAAGCAATGGGTAGAAATTGAAAACAGATAAAGTTAGGCCTGATGAACAATTTAAAAATATTTAAAGCTATTAAAAGTGGAATGGAGGCAGGGCCTGAAGACAGGAAGACGTTTTCCTGAGTTCAAATCTGACCCCAGAAGCTTAGCAGCTGTGTAACCCTGGGCAAGTCACTTAACCCTGTTTGCCTCAGTTCTCTATCCATAAAATGAGCTGGAGAAGGAAACGGCAAACCACTCCACTCTCTTTGCCAAGAAAACTATACATGAGGTCATGGAGAGTTGGACTCAACAGAAAAATGACTGAATGACCACAAATATGGAATGAGTTGTATTAGGATAGCTAATATTTACAGTACTGTGCTAAGTGCTTTATAATTATATTTCATCTGATCTTCACAAACACCTTGGGAGGTAGTTGGTATTATTACCATTTTACAGATGAGGAAACTAAGGCAAACAGAGATTAAGTGACTTATCCAGGGCCATCCAGTTATGAAGCATGTGAGGTTAGATTTGAATTCAGGTCTTTCTAATTTCATGACTGGTGCTCCAGGCACTGTACCACCTAGTTGCCCCTTCAAAGAAGATACAAGTTCACATTCCTAAAGGGGGTGGGGCATGGATTATTACAAGAGGGCACTGTGACATGATTTTTTTTTTGAGGCAATGGGGTTAAATGATTTGCCCAGGGTCACACAGCTAGTGTGAGGCAGAATTTGGACTCAGATCCTCCTGACTCCAGCCACCTGGCTTCCCCAATTCTGGAGAGTCTTAGCCTGTAAATATCGCAGATGCTGAGAACTGTAGATATAGGAATTAATTTCATGGATATATTTGGTTAACTTTCTGATACACATTTTACATATGTTTCCTTTCCAATAAAAACAGATTGGGGAGAAAAGCAACACAAAGAAAATAAATAAATACTTGGCAGTTTTAGGGCATTACAAATTCAATATGAGCCATTGGTAGATAGTGTGATATAGCATGACTGCCAGAAGTAAAAACTTACATTGCACTAAAAGAAGTATGGAAAGCAGACAATGGGAGGATCCCAATAGTCCCAATGTACTACATTTGGCATATTATGTCATACCCTCTTATGAGGATCAAATCATATCACATATAATTTGCAAACTTTAAAGCACTATATAAAAGCTAGATATCACTATTACTTAGGGTAGTAATCTTAAAAGACACTGTTTGGGGATTTTTGCAAAGGGAAGGCTCTGTCAGGTCGAGGTTGAATTAATTAGATGGCCTCAGATATCTTCTAACTCTTAGATTATACCCAACTGGAGAACATTCGGAAGAGACAAACAGGACAGTGAAGATTCTGAAGGGCAAATCTTAAGAATACTTGAAAGAATTGAGGAAACTTATCCCAGAAAAGAAAAAATGGGTAGAGAAATGTCTTAAATATTAGAAAGGCCATCATGTAGAAGAAGGATTAGACTCACTGTATTTAGTTTCAGAAAGCAAAATTAGGACCAGTGGATAAAGGACCATTTTGGCCCATGTTCATCTGGTTTTAATATGTCTTAATTTTTTAGCAGAACAAGTTTCAAGTATTTTTCCAGTTACAGAGTTTTATTTGGAATTATAAAACTTTACTTGAAGAATGTATTCCTATTTTTCAGAAATTGCAAAATCACTACAGAATAATTTTAAATTATAGTCCAGTAAGAAAATGATACCTTTTAATAAAAAATAATCTGCAATATTTTCCTGTCCATAAATATGAAGATGATACCATTATATCACTATCAATACACGCATTTTAGTATTTTTACATTTGAGGATACAGATCTACATTTAACTTTTCTTTTTCAGACTTCAAAAGTGACAGCTAATTTTGAGACAATTTAATAGGCGCTAAAGGTGGAATTTTGTTTTAAATACTGTTTTATTTTCATTACTATTTGGAATAGGAGGGGTGAGAGAGTGAAAAGAGAATAAAGAATGACACTTAGGTTGTGAGGCTGTCAGAATGGTGTTGCCCTTAAAAATAGTAAATTGCAGAAGGTGGGAGTTAGGGGAAGAGATGAGGCAGTTTGTTTTTAAATTGTCTTACAGGGACATCCAACTGGAGATTCCTGAGAAGTAGTTGGTCAGTGGAGAGGTTAGAGCAGGACAGATAGATATGAGAATAGTCAACAAAGATTTGGTAATTAAATCTATGGGAGTTAATGGAATCACCAAGTGAAATAAATACAGAAGGAGAAGAAAAAAGGGTCCAAGACAGAACCATGTGGGGCACCTATGGTAAAGGAGACTGAGAACAAATATCCCATATGAGCTGTCAAATACTGGTACTTCTACCTCCACAACTCTTTATCTGACCTCTTCTCTCTGCTCACACAGCCTAACTATCAATTGGGATAAGACTGTAGAAAGTCTTGAATGCTAAGTCAAGAATTCTGGACAGCATTTTCCTAATCAAAACTACTCAGTGGTCTGCTAAAATACCCCAATTTTCTAATTTTGGAACAGTTTATTTTCCATGGTTTTAAAGTGGTAATTCAGAGGGCAAGAACCAAAATAACAGAAAAGTTGAGAGTCAAGTGTAATGAGCAGAAGTAAAAAGAGAAATCAGAATTTAAAGTTTTTAAATTTCAGGAAGGATCACTGATAGTAAAGTTTTACAGGAAGGTAAAAATTGCTTAATCAATGGGAAATAATGATATAGACAACAGGAAATAACTGCAGATTTATGAACAAGAAATAATTTTTTAAAGCCAAATAGGTTTTAGTGGTAGCAGCATGGTACAACATAGAGTATCCTGGATTTGTTTTCAGAGAACCCAGTTTTATATCTTGGCTCTGTTCACTAGCTGTGTGAACTTGCTCCTGTTTCTTTACTTCTGGCACTCTACTTCCTTATTCCTAAGGAAATGAAATGGATGAGATAGATGATCACTAACTTTCTTTCAAGCTCTACATTTAGGATTTTATGAACCTATGATTTCAAGGTATGGCACTACATAAATCAAACAAAAATATACATGAACAAGACACACATGAAAGGAGACTCCTCACCTTTACACTTAAATGAATTGTAAGTCCACTAAGGAATGTCTTTGGGGAGGTAGGGGAAAAAAAAACAACTAAATTATATGGTAGTAACTGTAGAATACCAAAAGTAAAATAAAAAAAAAAAACAAACAAAAAAAACTTCCCAACGTCTGAAGAAAATACTTAGAAAATGAAATCTGTACCTTTCTGTAGCTGACAAAACCCACTTTCTACCCTTCTAACAGCTTTGATTGGAAATAACATTCATGGAACACTGAAATACAAAAGATACTGTAATAACTGAGCATAATAAAAACTGTTAACTAAGCAGGTACAAGGTTCCTTGATTATGTTCAAGTGTTTTCAAATCTTCTTTAAGGAAGATAAGAAAAATAAATGTTATGTGGATCGATAGTAAACTGAAGGGCATTTTAGCTAAAAATTTCAGGGCATTCTGCCGATCACTGCTATTCCAATAATCAACTAACCATATGGCCTCAACACATTTGTCATGTAACAAAATGCCTGTTAAAAAACAAAAACAAAAACACTGTGGGTTTAATTGTTTTTGCAGCAGTACTGATTGCAGAGCACTGAGAGAATACATATGGGCAAAATAAAATTTAAGATTGTTTTCAGCCAATGGGCAAAATAAACATGATACTGCATATTCATGTAGTGACCCCTCTATCCACCAACTTTTCTTGGCTGCTTGTGCAGCTGATAGATATCTTTACTGGGTGGTCAGATGAAAGGGAGGGAAGAGAAACATTAAAATGTCATTTATAACAAACCACAAGTGCATTTAAAACCTTGCTTGTACTCAAGAATATTAATGTATGATAAACTGTAGTATTAGATCAATGCAAAAACAAAAACAAAAAAACCAACTCTAATACCAGTTCCAACACAAATGGCATATGAGTGTATTGGCTGCTAAATTATACAAATTGATTTTACATATGTTAACCAAATGCTTTTTTTTTTTTTAACATACTATTGAAAAAAAATTCCCTTAGCTACATAGACAACTGGCACAAAATATAAGTGATATGAGAGGCTGAGGAATGAATTACTGACCTAATACCAACCTAACCTTAGAGCTACGCTCTTCCTGCACAGCGTTTGGACACAGTATTCTGTGCCATAAAATAGTGCAAAACACCTTTCAGCCTTTTATCTCTACATGATTCAAAGCAGTATGAAACTCACAGGATTTACGACCCAAACTAGTACTCAGTTGTTTCCTCATTGGGGTATCATTTTCAAATCTGAAGTGGATACAAACTAACCAATTAAAATGATGGGATATTTGGACAAAGGAGTAGACGATATAGAAAATACAAGGAAGGATGGATTTAGGAAGGTATTAAACCAAAACAATATAACAAAAGGAATATCTGCCTTTTCCACATGGCTGTTGGAGTAAATGTTAATCACATTAAGGAAATCTGCCACTGGTCACCAAGCTTTAAACCAGAGGGAGGCTCCATGTTGACTCTAGACAGATCTGAAATAAATAGAACGAAAATGAAAGAGAAAAAGAGGTCAAATTTGCAAAAGAATTACCATTGTATATGGATACTATTTGTAAAAATAGAGAGGCTTTCAGAAAAATAAAAGATCATTAATAAATGATTTGATTTGAAAAAATTAGGAAAAAGCTGCTAACCAGGTACTTTCACAAAGCAAGTAAGAATCCAATTAAACTCAGACATCTGAAACTTTAGGAAGCAATATATTGTATCATAACAGTGATATGTTATATCTTGTATGTATACATACATACATAAAATATATACCACAACATTATTTGTCACCTCTACAATTCAAATGAAAGCAGCAAAGATTAACAGCAAAATGTTAAATTGTGATTTTAATAGCATCTATATTCTCAATCTTTGTTAAAATGAGTCTCTCTTGATTAATGTGAAAAAGTACCTCAATTTTTCACAAATTTGGTATTTCATACCAGAGACAAATCAGCAAATCTTGCATGGTCTGACTTTGCTAGGAAAGGAAAACGACTTTATTGAAAGTAATAACCAAATTATGATTGATATAATAGCAGCTTACATTTTTATGGTGCCTTGCAGATTACAATGTGTCAATCTCATTTTATTCTTACAAAATTATGTGAAATTGGTAATATATAAATGTTAGTACTCTTGCCCTACAGATAAGAAAACTGAAGCTCAGAGTAACTTATTTATGGTCCCATAATTAGTTAAGAGGCAGCAATGGGGCTCAAACCCAGATCCTCTAACTCCAATTCTGTGCTTCTTCCATTAAGTTACCATGAAGTGCTATATAATTCATGCTGTTGTTAATTATTTCCTTACAAAAAAGTATTTTATAGTATTTGATCTTTAGTAGTACTGTAGCATACATTACTAGGAGAGACTATTAGCTAATGTTTAGATGTAGTCTACAGAAATATATTTCATGCTTACTGTAAAAAAACTGGTAAATATCCAACAATTATAAAAATAAGTAGATTATAGATAAAAATTCCTACTTTTAACATGTAAAGACCCCAGAATCCATTCAGTCTAACTCATACTTAAGAAATTCCTCTACAAGATCAATCAACAAGCATTTATTAAGCATCTACAATGTGCTGGGCAATGATGATACAGATAAAAATCAAAGAGTCCCTGTCCAGAAGTAGCATGATTTATGTTCCATCAACACCCAGAAGCCTTTGCTTGAAGGTCACCAGAGAGGGGGATATGTCACCTTTTGAAAAAGCACAGTTCTCTTTGAGAAAGGTCAAAGGCCACAAGTTTCCCACCCCTGGTCTAATTCATGTGAGATTCTTTTTCTTACACCTGCCTCTTTGCAACCTCCACCTACTGCTTCTAGTTCTGCCCCTAGGCAGTATAAAAGTAATCCCTCTTCCCAAAAGCCTTCAAGTCTTCCCTAAGCAAAACATCAGTCCATTTTTCATATAACATAATCTTCCCCATCCTGGTTTCCCTCCTTTAAATGCTTTCCAACTTGTTAATGTCCTTTCCAGAATGTGGTACCTTGTCTAGAACTGGATATAATATGCATAGCACTGTCTGACTAGGGCAACATTATACTGGACATTAGATTCATTTCTCATTCAGATATTTTCCTGGACTTAATATTCTCCAGAAACTCATCACTTTGCAAGATGAAACCAACTTTGATATCCACTATCCTAAGCACCCCTACCCCTTCTCTCCTTCTGATGGGGCAAAGTAGAAAAGAAAGGCATCTTCACTGATACTCCACTGTATAAGGAGTTTTCTCTTAGAAGTTCACCTCATCATTTCCAATCCAGCTGCTTTCCTAGACTTCATGATCTTCACAACGTCATCATTCTGCAAGATGAAGCCAATTCTGAATCTTTCACCTGCTCAGATCTTCTGTAGGACTTCACTATGCTCCTGCACCCACTTCAGAATCTTCCCTATGCTCTGCCAACTTAACCCTTCTAATAATGATCAGAATAGGAAAGGAACGTATGGAAAATAGCAAACTGTAAGAAATAGACCCTTTGTCAAAGAACAGAAGATACTATTAACTCTAATTCCAGAACTACTGACTCATATAGAGTCTGTCCTTAAAGGTTAGTAAGAAAATGGATTTTGGGAACTGTTCATCCAGACAAGAGTTCTAGGTTATGCAATTTTAAGGCCCACAAATCTAAAAAAGAGCATTCTGCAAATATGTTAACCAGATACTGGCTGTATGCACACACAGAAGGTGGAAATCTACATCTTTAACAAAAAGATTTGCTGTTAAGCAACAAAATGTAGTACTTACAAAGTATATCTTTTGGGAATTCCAATCTAACAAAATCTTTCAAGCTTCTAGGAGGTTGTCTGTCTTTTGGGGATAAAACTTTTTAAAACAATCACAGAATTTGAGAACTGGAAGAGACCCTCCTCAAGGGCCATCCGGTCCAATCCATGTAAGAGAAGACTTTCCACTGTGAAATGCCCAACAAGTGGTAATCCAATCTTTGCCTGAAGACATCAAGACAGGGAGAACTTAGCACCTTTCAAAGCAGCCCATTCGATTTTTGGACAGTTCCAATTATTAGAAACTTTATCTTAACATCAAACCTAAATTTGCCTCTTTGTAACTTCCATCCACTGACCCTATTTCTATCTTCTGGTGTCAAAAAAACAAACCTAATACCTCTTCCTCAAGATAGCCCTTCAACTAGTTAAAGTCAGTTTCATGTCCCTCCTGAGTCAATTCTAATCAAAAATATAATTAGATGGAGTGGACTCGCTGGTTGGATAGTCTGGACTCAAAGAATAGCTGGTAATGATTCAGTATCACCTCGGCAAAAGTCTCCAGAAGCCTACCAAGGTCTATGCTGCTGAATATTTTTTTAACTGACATTCTGGATAAAGTGATAAATGACAAAATCCTCAAATCTGTGGCTGGGAAAGATAGTCAACACATGAGATGATAAGAGTTAAGACAATCTTAAGCCAGAGCACCGAGGATCTCAGAAAATAAAATTCACGAGTACTTGTGATGTTTCAATTTTCTCTGGGTTTGTATATGTTAATTTGCTTAGTGAGTTAGTTATCTGTGCACAGTGGTTAGACTTTTTGGACAAATACCACTTTTCCTTGTCATTCAAATTGTTTTGATTTGTGTTGAAAGAATTTCATTGTTGAGCATCTTCTATCTTTACTGAACTGACTTACCCTGTGATTTTTGTTCATTGGGACCATACCTATCTTTCCTCCCAACTCTTTGAAATCTGCTTTCAAAAAAATCTAGGTTATACATCAGACCATGCTGAGATTTTTCTCTCCATTTTTATCATAAAACTCTAGGAGAAACTGATCACTTCCCTCCAATGTGCTCATCACTTCAACTCTAGCAACCAGTTCCTAATAGTAAGAATCAAACACAGAATAGAATTTAGCCTGTTTGTTCCTCTGACTTTTGAAGGATGAAATTATTAGCTGCTCTGTTTTTTTGACAGACAAGAAAGCACTAGCATATGTCTGGTCTAGTAATCAAAAACTATATATTTTGCTTACAGTAGATTATATTGCTTTTTAAAAATTTTGTTATGATGAACTGTCAGCTTGTCTCTTCAAATTAACCTGAATCAAATTAAAATAATCCATCAATAAACATCTACTGACTGAATGGTTGCTATATCTACAGTTATGATCATAATATCATGAAAAGGTTTTAAAAAATTATTTTATGCATCTTAAAAACTCTTCTGTCTTTTATAGCTGCAGGCATGCTATACTAAAGTAGGTGAAAGGATATTGAGGAAGCATGCACATTAGCCCTGACTATAGAAACAGATGGCAAACATCAAAATTCAAGAGTATATAATTTATTAGTATCACTGCTTAGCAAATATATTAACTAAATGTAGGACTTATCGTGTGGCAGTCATCAAAGAAAAATGAACTTCCTCTCAACAGATTAGTCAAGAACCAACTAGCATCACATTCTGTAGTGGAAAAGATCAATGTGCAGCTAGGATCCTATTTAGCATCCCTGGGTCACAGGATCGAAGCAAAGTTTCACTTAAGTTTAACATCTTCATGTTATAGCCATGTTTATTCCCACTTTTAAGTGCGCATTCCTATGAACAAAATGAAAATAATAAAGGAAGTTGTAATATAGCAGGTTTCTTTTTGTTCTATGTGTATCTTTTGGGAATACATTTATCTCTAAGGTTGTGTTTACCATGGCAAAACAAACAACTGAGCTGTAATATAATGAAGTTGCTCAATTAAGACAGCTGAGTTGCATACTTTAAACACCTAAATGACACAAGGTGTTTGCTTGTATGTGAAGCTAAGAATAAAGCAATGAACCATAATAGTCCCTGACCAAAAGGAACTTACACTTCAGCAAACAATAAGTTGTGTACAAATAATGACAACACAAAATAGATTGTGTGTTACATCATCAGAGCAGGACAAGAAATTAGGAGACATAGTGAAGTACTTTTAGTTGGGGTGAGAGGAGGAAGAATCAGGGAAAATGTCATGAAAGAGGAAGCCCCTAAGCTGGGTCTTAGAAGGGAACAAACTGAACAGAAAGAAATATGAAAGAAAATAGGTTCTTGGCATAGGGGGCAATGTTTTTAAAAGTAAAAGAAGTCCAGGAAAACACAAATTGAGCTTGAAGAAAGGTAAGCTAGTTTTGATGGAACATAGAATATATTACGATGTATTAAGATGAAATCAGTCTAGAATGGTAGTCGTTCTAGAACAATATTTCAGAGGGACTTAGTTAAGGCTAAGAAAAACACACCCACACAAAATTTTTTTCTATGTTTGTTTAGAGTTGGAGAAAATAAAGCAATAAAAGGAGGTATAGGACTACTGCTCAGCGTAAATAGGATGGTAAAAATAGTTTTATTTATTTTAGTCCTATTTTACTTCTGATTTGAGAAACAAAAATCCACCAAGGAGAATAACTACTGAATGAGAAATGACAGGACAAAACTGGCTAAAAGGTAGTTAAAATCCAAAATAAGGAGATAGCAAAAAAAAAGAAATCTAACTTTTATAAGTTCATGTTACTAAGCCCAGATGAACTGCAATCCAAGGTACTTGAGTAACTACCAGTTGGAATGCTGAGCAGTTAGATCCTGAAAAATGAGTTTGGTATTATAGGACTGTAGGAAAGTAATGTTGCCTTTTCCAACTCAGTGCCAAATGTTTTAAAAAGGGAAGAGAGTAAGAGTACATATTAGAAATGTGATTTCCAATTCCTGGCAAAATTCTGGAAAGTATTATTAAAGGGAGAGGTAGTGAGTACCTCAGAATTAAAATGATAATCACAAAGAGCTTGTAAAGGATGGGTCATGCGAAACTTAACCTTATTTCCTTTTCTGGCAGGGTTGGTAGATTGGGGAATGCCGTAGATAACGCTTATGTATATTTTAGCAAAGCATCTGATTAAATTTCTCCAGTTACTCTTGTGGATAAGATGGAGAGACATAGGGCACATGAGATGGTTAGGTGAATTTACAACTAACTGAATGGCAGGTTCTCCAAAATAATCACTGATGATACAATGTCAACTTGGAAAGAGGTCTTTAGTGGCATACCCAAGGGACAAGTGTTTAACATTTTTATCACTCAGTGGAATAAAGAAACAGACGGACTGCTTATAATATTTGTAGATGACAGAAAGTGGTGGCTAGCTAACATGCTGGATGGCAGAATCAGGATCTAAAAAAGAATGAGAAATTAGAATACTACAACAAACTTCTTAAGATTAAACTTAATAAAAATAAATGTAAAGTTCTTACATTTATGCAATGCAGGTTATCTTGCACCTTATGTTCACTTAAAGGGCAGCCAAAAATGTCAAATATTGTAGGTGCTCTTTCTACGTCATAATACTGTAATGTATGAGCAAAGGCTTAGAAATGGGCATGAGGATTCATTCCATGAAGGTGGGAAAACACCAGGATACCAGTCTGATTAGAGCAGGAGATTTTATTTATATTCATTATATTCCCTATCACAGTATCTTGCGTATATATAAATACTTGCTGAATTGAATTAAATTGTGTAGGAGAAAAGAATGGGTATTTCTAACAAGTCTTAGTGACAAGCTAAGGAACAGATAATGGGAGATCATTATTAAGTTTTATAGTTTAAGTAAACCAATTAATGAACAAACATTTATTAAGTATCCAATATGTCCACAAACTGTGCTGGATATAGGGACAAAAGATACACAGTCCCTGACTTCAAGAAACTTATTAAGAGAGATACATTCATATATACAAAAGAACCTGTGGGGATCAAGAAAGTCTTCATGTAGAAGGTGGAACTTGGGCTCATACTTGAGAACCAGTTGGTAAGGTTGTATGACTTCCTCCAATTCCATTCAGCTTCATGTGAGTAAGAATGGAGGATGTGCACAGTGGGTATAAATCAAGAACTTGGATTTGGCAAGGCATAAGCATTAAGAGGATGGGAGCAAGGGCCTTGAGAGTAGGGCATAGCATAGTGCTAAATAAACTCTTTAACTGGAGTGTCCACAATAAACAGAAAAATAAATGAAGGTGACAAACTGAGAAAGTATTGAGCAGCAGAAGGGCTAGGGGTTCTGGGTGAGGATGAAGATGAGGTTTAGAAGGAGTAAGGTATAGGGGCAGTGGAATGGAAGGAACTTAGATTAGAGAAGTTCAGAGTTATCTGATTCTGGAAATGGAAAAACTATGAAAAATAGCAACATCATGTAGGTGACAATTCCTGTGTTTAGCTGAGGGAGAACCAAAGAATAATTTATAAGAGTTGAGTAAGTTGAGCAACTGGGAAGTAAGGGTCCTTGGGGGAACATTAACATGAATACAGATGTTCCCCTAGCACAAGGGCAGAAATTTTTGTAGAAGGGGAAGAGTCAGATATGAGTTAAATATTGAATTTCTTGAGAAAGTATGGTAAGTAATAGTTACAAAGGTATTGATTGGGTGTTAAATGTGGGTAAAGAGAACCTCAAAAGAAAGGTTACTGACAAATAGTGGCAGTGATGAAACAGTAGTGGCATTAATGATATCTGGGGGTGTTTCATCTGATAGTAGTATACTGGATGTATCAAAGAAAGTAAAGACTAAAAACAGTTCTTCCACACATGAGATACTGTAGTGGCAGCAGTATGTACAGAGAAAAAAAAAACTAATAAATCTGATTGACAGTATGAAGAAATGAGTGATACTCTTGAACTGTAATATTTAAAGTGACAAGAAATGCTAATTTAAGCTATGGATACCTCTTACTAATCACTACCTTTCAACTCATTCTATTGAGAGCTATCCTCAACAGGAATTAATCTCTTATTTTATAATAGAAGGCAAACATGAAAGATTTCTTTAACAGAAATGTACTTTATACTGAATCTTGCTAATAAGTATCTATTTATTTCACAAAGGGATAACTGCATCTCATATACACACTATACATATACAGACAAATAAGTTACTAAACATTGCTGAACAAATTTCTGAAAATCAGTAACCATTTTGTATGTTCCAGGGTCTTGTTGATGCAGGTGGGGGTTGATGTTTTTATCACTCCATTTTATTGTATTAATTTCTTCACTTGGGTTATCCATTTTTTTCTTTGTTAATTCTTTACCATCTATAGACTCCCTTATAGTGTGCTATGAAAAAAATTACTTCTCAGTTTATGACATGAAATCCTATTTCATCAACCTTACCTGTCACTGTTCCTGAAGAAAAACAAAGTTCCACAAACTTTGACTCCTAGATAATAAGTTTTTAAAAATCAATTTTCTATGATTCTAATTATATAAAGAACAATAATCTTTCCTTTAGGCTTCAAAAGTTAACAAGGGGCAGGGACAACAACAAAAAATATACAGTCTCAATTTTCAAAACAACTATTCTAGTCATCCACAGGAAAAAGCAGGGTGCTGAAAGCTTCTTAAAGATACATTTCCCCACCTCTGTGTTCCTGGAGATGATGATAAGGTTCCCTGAGACAGAGGTGGCATTCTCAATAGATGACCACACTGTACCCAATCCCATGGTATCAGATAGCTCTAGGTTTAATTGCTGTTCAAAGATGAGGACAGACAAGTGAATTTGGGCCAGCATCCTCCCCCACCTCAATCCACTCAAGACTGAGCTATCTTCACCTCATTTTTTCATTATTCTCTTACTTCAACTATAGTACTTTTTGAGTTATCATTAATGTAACAGTAATTACCACTGATGTTTCTATGTCATAAAACAGATGGCTTGCTAGCATAAAACAAGATAGTACATATTATCAGTGTTAACGTGTTTTCAGAGGTAGCTAGATGCCTCAGTGGATAGAGCACTGAGCCTAGAGTCAGAAAGACCTGATTTCAAATCTGGCCTCAGATACTTGTTAGCTGTGTGACCCAAGGCAAGTCACTTTACCTCTGTTTGATATAATTCCCTGGAGAAGGAAATGGCAAACCACTCCAATATCTTCGCCAAGAAAACTCCATGGACAGTACTGGTCCATGTGGTCATGAAGAATTGGACATGACTGAACAACAGCAAGTTTTAGTTCCTTCAACTAAATATTTCGTGTGTGTGTGTGTGTGTGTGTGTGTGTGTGAAAGAGAGAGAGAGAGAGAGAGAGAGAGAGAGTGAGAGAGAGAGAGAGAGAGAGAGAGAGCACGTGTGTGTAACATGGAGGAGAAGAATGATATAATTATAACACTAGCATTAATCTTCACAACAATCCTGAGAAGTGTTACTGTTATCACTCCCATTCCACAGATGAAGAACCTAAGGCAAACGGAAGTTAAATGACTAGTCAAGGCCTCACAACTAGGGACTAGGGGTTGAATTCGAACTCTGGTCTTTCTGACTTCAGCCCAGTGTTCTGTGCACTATGGCGCCACCTAGCTGCCTCAGGAAGAGAGAAAGGGGAAGGGAACTGAACAAAATTGCCACACTGTGGCATAGCTAACTAAGGACTAACCTTGAAATTAGGAAGACCCTGGTTGAAACCCTACCACTGACACACAGCAGCTGTGTGACACTTAATTTCTGAATGCCCCAGGCACCTCTAAGACCTGTAACTCAAAGTTACAGACAGTTGTCAATATCCATAGAGTAAGGACTTTCACACTTGGTCTTTACGTTGACAAGTTATAGATGCCAATTTAAAAAAAAATCAAATAAGTCTAGACAAGGAGCTATTTAGGGAGGAAGAAGAATAATTTCTTAGATTCCTCTAACACCTTTCCCAATCATGTCTACCAAGGACACATTTGAAGCAAGATGCACTTTCACATCTAAGGATTATCAATATAAGCACACTGGTAAAAACAAGCAGCCTGTCTCCTAACTGCTTTCTAATTAGGATAAATGGATAGCGATCACCACAGGCTGTGTGTAAGTAGTGTTGATCCTTTGAATTCTTTAGCTTCCCAACTTCTCTAGCACCATACACATTTATCAGGCAAATGGAAAAGCTCTAATTGCTGCAACTTCATGTTCTGGTTTAGTGTCAAAAAGTAGTTACAGTCACTACTGAAAATAAAGGACATGGGTACACACAACACTTCCTTCCTTTGTGGAGAAGAGCAGGAGGTGTGTGTCAGCAATAATGACTAGAGGTAGTTCATCAGGATGGTGGGAGAGGGGAGGGGGGAAGGCTGTGAGAAGCATTTGATGTCATAGGAACAATGTGGCTTAGTGGAGGGAAGCAGGCCTGGTCCAAATCTACAACATGGAAAGGCGGTGAGGATGGGATAACGAACTACAGCCTTGAATGATAAGCATACCTGAGCAAACTTGTGGATCTGCTCCACCACTGCAGCAAAAAGAGCATGGACACTTTCATCAATCAGGCTCTGCATATAATGCACTGCTTCTTCATCAGACAAGTCCAAACGGAACTTATCCTGTACCTAGAAAAAAGTTGGATGGTTTCTTATATGATGAAAAACAAATAAGGAATTTCTCAAACAACAGAATTTAGCCAATTAAGGCATTATTATATATCATTTGTTTCTATCGTAGAGCAAGACCCATAATTCACAAGACACAATTTTGAATGAATTATAAGGTTATTCCTTTGAACATAGACATTCATTGTATGATAATTACATCTATTCTTTATGTAACACTGTGTAAATATTTAAAGTATTTAAAGTAAATTAAGATAAAACATTCACATAAAAACATTAATAAAAATAAGATTCTGTTACGTATGCCCTTCTAACTTTAAAGTAAATAAAATAAATTAAAACAATTTTTTGTAATATATATTTAAAGGCATGTGAAACCTGTTTTGTTTTTGTTAAACCATGTAAGAAGAACTTCAATTTGTATATTATATCTGCTCATATTTCCTTTCCTTTTATGTCTGATATTTTTATTATGAAGTTGTTTAAAGAGTAGGAAGTTACATAAGTGCCTACCTCTTGGTCCTCAACAACCTTGAGAGGCTATGCATGAATCTATAGCAGTGGTTTTTGTTATTGCTAAGAATCTGAAGCAAAGAGAATACCCATCAACTGGGGATAACAGTTGAACAAACTGAAGAAATTCAGCAATGGAATTAATATGTGGAGTAAGAGCTAGGAGTGAGGATGACATCAAGGCCTTGGATGACTGAGAGGATGGAGGTGCTCTCAACAATAATAGGAAAATTCACAGGGGCAGGTTTGGGAAGAAAAATAATGAGTTCGTTTTGGACATGTTTAGTTTAAGATGGTAACAGGATATCCAATTTAAGATATCTTGGAAGGAGGTTATTATGGTTGTGATTTTAGCTCAGGATAAACTAGAGCACGACAGAGATCTGGGAACCATCTGCCTAGAGATACTGACTCTATGGGCTCTGATCTCATTAGGTGAAATGGCATAGAGAAGGATTATCAGAACATGAGGGAAGAATCACCAAAGGGGACTAAGGAGTAGGCAAGAGAATAAGGATAGAAAGTAGTGTCATCAAAACTGAGAGAAAAAGGGGAATGCAGAGTGATAAGCAGATGGAATGCTGCAGAGAGGTCAAAGAAGAAAGTAGAGGAAATGGCAGAACATAATGGTACATGCCCTTATGTAATCCCTGAAACTGGAGAGGATGGAGATGGTTTGTGCTTTGAAGTTTTGAGCTGTAATAGCTGGATTTCCATACTACTTCTGGCACCAATATTATGAAGCCCTTGGGAGCAAGGAACCAACCAGGTTTCAAAGAGAGGTGAACAGGTCCAGGCTGGAAAAATGGAGCAAGTAAAAGCTCCCTTGATCAACTCTAACTATACCAGATCCATTAATAGCTGCTATATTTCCTGCCTGAGAAATATAGGAAAACCCAGTTTCAAGAAAACAAACGAATACATAAATAAATAAAGATTGGATTAGAAGATAGATTTGTTAAGTGATCATTTGCAATTCTGGAGAGGGCAGTTTCAGTTAACTGATAGGTTGGAAGGATTTAGAAGACAGTGAGAAGAAAGGAAGAAGAGGCATTGATAGTATATGGTTTTTTCAAGGAATTTAGTCATCTAACAGTGCTTTTACTTCCTTTATTCTCACTCCTTTCTAAATCCTCTGTAAACTGACTTCTTTCCTCTGGGCATTATCACTGGAATGCTCTCCCCTTGCTCACCTCTACCTCCTGACTTCCCTGGATTTTTTTCAAGTCCCAGCTAAAATACCACTTTCTACAGGAAGCATTTCCCCATTCCTCTTCATTCTAGTACATTCCTTCTCTTGATTATTTCCTCTATAAAATTTATGTATTCTGTATATAATTTGAGTATAGGTGTTTGCATGTTGTCTCCTCGATTAGACCTCACAGTCTAATGAAAGAAGACACTGTCTTTTGCCTTGATTTATGTATCCCCAGTGCTCAGCAGTGTGCCTGGTACATACTAGTGCTTAATGTTTCTTGACCAACTCTCACTGTCATCCCCAATCTCTTATCTTCAATCTCTTCCTATCTGGTTCCTCTCTGCCTACCTACAAACATTCCTAGCTCTCCCTTACGCTTAAGAAATCCTCACTTGGTTAAACTATGCCCTATAGCTATCATTCTATAATGAGGACTTGCACCAGCGTGGTGGCAATCTCAGGGGAGAGAAGGGGACATATATGAGGGGATCAGGAAGATGAAATCAACAGGCCTTGACAAATGGCTGGATATGAGGAAAGAGCCTTTGGTGATGAGGAGGATGGTGATATATCCTCAACAGTAACATGGAAGTTAAACACACTGTGTTCACTTTTGGAACTCTTGAGTTTAAGACTTCTACAAGGATATCTACTTTGAGATGTATAACAAACAGTTGGAGAGAGAAGAATGAAGGTCAGTTGAGAGGACAGAGCTAGTAAGTAGACCTGAGAATCATTAGCATACAGATGATTGAATCCATGGAAGCTGATGAGATCACCAAATGAAATATTATGAAGAAGAGAAAAGGGCTCACATCAGAGACCCATGGGACACCTACATTAGCAGATGTAAGCTGTTTTAAGATCCAAAAAAGGAAACCGAGAAGCAGTTTCGCAGTGTAAGAACCAATATAGAATAATGTCATGGAAACTTAAAGCAAAGAGTGTCAAGGAGAAGGGGGTGATCGATGTGTCAAAGGCTGCATAGAAGACAAGGAGACTGAGAAAAGGCCATTAAATCTCCCTGAGAAGTCAGGACTGGATGAGATCAAAAAGCAACAGGAATAGTTAACCAGGGAGAAAGAGAATGTTTATTTTGATACAACGAGAATCTAGATGAGATTAGAAAACACAAATTTGTAGAAGGTCATCATGATTTCATGATTTTCTCTGTTTTATAGCACCAGAATAGGAACAAAAGAGAGGAAGACTGAGAGGTTTTGTCGAGGCCTAATCAGCAGAAGAAGGGGTAAGGAGGTGGAGGATGGAGAATAATGTAGATAGACATGAGTTAATTAGCCAAGGAGTTGGGATAGAGAAAAAAGAACAGAAGTCAAGATGAATATGAAGAACAGGGTTAGGTCATCACAAGGAATAAGGAGAATGGAATAATAAAAGACTATGATTAGGTAAAGGAATTTTGGAATACATGACCAGGGAAGTTGTCTTATTTACAGGTGATGGTAAAGTCAAAGATGCATCCTAGGGCTAGACATATCCCTGGCTCAGGGTCTGATGGGGATCCGACAGAAAAAAAGCAGCATTCTATGCAGCAAGAGTCCCCTTTGCCCTTGCTTTCCCTCCCCACCTTGGCCTTCCCAAGCCCAAAGTTGCTCAAATCCAAGTCAGGGTGCAGGTAATCAATGTTCCTTTTTACTTCATCATGCTCCTTTATACTGTTTCTATCATTAAGAAATATTTTGCTAGGATTTTGGGGGGCATAAAAAAACAGACATACAGACATAAAACAGACACACAGAAATCTGTCTGTGGAGAACTAAGGATGTAAAGTAAATGGTGAAATGTAAATTCTTATCTTGCTACTATCATTTGCTCTTGATTTTATATTAAATGAATGATCGCTGAATTAATATTAAAAATAACAATAATAGAATACCATTTGATGGGTAGAAATAACTTCCTGGAAAAGAATAAAGAGCAAGAAAATGTTCGAGCCTCTTAAGACTGTTTTGTTTATACCATTTTGGCCTGTGTGGGTAACTGCCCCACAAGGTGAGTGTTTTATACTTTACCTGTCCTATGGCTGTTAGTTTGAGTCTAGGATGGGATAGGTAGGGGAATATGATATGGAAGTTAAATTCCAGTTACACTATGTCTTATTTCAAATACCAAAACCAGCAACTAACACAAAGTTACAGGTTACCAAGCAGGAAAGGTGTTTCAAATGATGCCAATGGCCATTCTAGCTATTACTAGGCTTGCAGATGACGATGAATCTTTTAGTAACACCTTAAAAGACTAGAAAAAATTACGAAGTGATTGTGATCTATTCGTATAGGGAGTGTCTGTAATGCCTATATCACAGATCCTTTAAGCTTTTAAGTTATTCTGACTTAAAGAACTGACTGGTAAAACAAACTCATTTTCTGGGTGGGTAAATCATCTACTCTGTCCTGCTTCAGTTTCTCAACCAAAAAAATTCAAAGATGATGTAAGAAATTCAACAGATGTTTCAAGCTGCTGTAAGAAAAAACAAATATGTAAAGGATTTTTCTCAAGAGGATGTAATGAACAAAAACTTAAAACACTGTAATAACAATGGTTCTGAATATTTGCCACTTAATTTGAATGATAATAGGAGGGATATAATTAATGATAAACAGTTGCTACTCAACTGATGACAGCTCCACTTTGAGACATTCAAATTCTACTTAGGATGCCAATTTTATACATAATGGCTCTTCTAACTTGAAAGGAGAGAACATTCTTTTGATGAGTTCTGCACTTCCGGCCTGAAGGAATCTTCACTAAAACATGCCCTAGAAAGCAAGGCATTTTACACTAGAAGAATATACTGTAATCAGTGGACATTCCTGGACCTAATCTTAGGTAATGAGAAGAGTGTGCTCTTTAATACTTGCAAAATTATTTGTACATCAATGAATCACTGGTTCCTGGTGTCAAATTTAAAGGTCTTGTTATAATGAAAGACAGAAGCAAAGCTTTTTTTAAATTCCAAATGAAAATCTTTTTTTTAAAAAATCAGTTCTTCCAAGTGTTCCTGTTAAATCTTGAGAATCAATCCTCTCTGATTTCTTATTTGAAATTCTAACTCTTCAATTTATAGTTTCAACTAAAATGGAAAGATGACAATCGTAGTTATTGAAAAAAATGGGAGGTGGTCTTTTCTTTTTCAAAAGTGCATTCTAGTTCTATGAGTATTTTTAAATATATTCAACGGAATCTCAACTAAACTATTCACCAACAACTAATTCTCAACTATCCGTATTAATAGATTTTTTAAAATGAATATTCACACATACATATACATACACACAAATAGATAGGTGTATATGTATTTACATATTTATGTGTATTTATGTATGTATGCGAGGTATTTTGGCGTGGGGCACAGAAGCCCAGCCTTTGAGTCAGGAAGGTATGAGTTAAAAATCCTGTCTCTGACACAGTGTTTATATGCCTCCGGGTAGGCAAGGTACCTAACCTTTTAGTAGTTTAGGAAACTCCCTAAAAGGATTATTTGCAGAGCAATTGTTGATCTACATTTGTAGATAGTTTCTCCTACCTGAGGAAAATAAAGGTCCAGACTAATCCACCACATTCTGTGGCCCCATGTTATCACCAGAAGAACTGAATTGTTATAATAACACATGTGACTAATAACAAAAAAAAATGACTATATGCCACGGAGATTAGGAATTTCTGACATTTCCAGCAAATGTGTGCAGTGATAACATTCATATTAAGCAGTGTCCCATTGCTGTGACCTCTACATATTATTCCCTAGGGCTGCCTATTTTGCCCAATCTTAAATCTGACTCTCCCAAAAAATGGATATTGAGAGTGTAGCATAATCTTTGTATAATCTCCAC